>BPLR01000334.1:0-205461 GCA_021605095.1 Caerostris extrusa | reverse complement strand
CTATTGCATTGCTGAGAGCCTCGATTTGAAAACAGCAAAGCACATCGCGCATTACAAAGTCAAAAGTCATATAGCTTCATGAAAGTTATGTCCCGCCCAACATGGGCATAATAAACTGTCCTTTGACTTGAGTGTGTGAAGACCAGGTTGCCATCTTTGAGGTGGTTGGTTCCATCAAATAGTAGTAGCAAACGCGGAGACAGTGTAGTAGACCTTCCGTGATGCATTCTTGAGTAATGCAAACTGCTATATATCTTCGCTGTTTTTGTGATAAAATGAAATTACTGTGCGGGTGTTGCTATCTAATCTAATACTTAAAAAGATATACATTCTTCACTAATTCCCAAATCGATATAATAATTAAAAATCCCTGCAATCTTCACATTAATTAAAAATAATACCCTTCAAACACGACACATCAAAACATTGGCAAAATGAATTCCAGCTGTGATCCAAAAATAAGATTTGACATTTTTGGCGCAACAGCCTCATGATGTGCGCGAAGTCCTACTACCTACTTAAGTTGGATTTCCGAGACTGGCGATGTTTTACGGAATAGTTAACCTAAAGCCTTGAATATATTAGAAATAAACCAACGGTTTAAGGTGGACTCGAACCACTATGCTAAAACATCCACGGCACATGGTGACCCGGAATCGAAACCCAGCGCCGAGCGTCAGGGCGCTGCTTAATCACTCAGCCATAAGGCCCACAATAGCTTTAACCAACCATTAATACATTAGCGGAACAGCGTCGAATGCCTTCTGGAGGCTTATTTAATAAAAAGAAGGACTACGTTCACATGATATATACACACAAAAAGCAATACTTTCCTAATAACGATGATTTAATAATTATAAATTAGGTAATACTTTATATGAATGGTACACTGTGTGCTATATATTTAGAATAGAGTTTACTATACAGATGATATAAAAATATCAGCAAGACAAGAATAACAGATTGTCGACATGCTATTAAAAGTACTAACATTATTAAGAGAATAGATAGCTGTGCGTGTATAATAAAATATATCATAAAACGAATTATTTATAAATACACCGAAGAGAAAAATTAAAGGATGCTCATAAAAAGGTGCTTTAATTACACTCAAAGAGCAAAACATTATGACCACCTGTCAATAATGAGTTGACCTTTGGCGCAACACAGCATGAATAAAGAAATAATAATTGCGGAACAGCAAAGTCGCAGCGAAGTCCCAACAGTCAAATATCATCGCTCAAGATTTACCATCGGTAAAAATAAAGTCGCAAAAACCCATTGAGGATTGCGCGGAATAAAAAAAAATAAAAAACAGCGGGCGCCATACTTAAAAGGAAGTTCAAATTTTACGAAAAACGATTCTTCAAGAAATAATAAAAACTAATCTAAACTAGTCTAAAAATAATTAACAAGAATTTGAAAGAAATTTTATGATCCTCAAAAATTTAAACTCAATAAAACGTTCATCAATATTAAAAATATCAGTAAAAAGTTCCGGTTTTTCATCTGCACATTTTTAAAGAAAGCCATTCTACAAAAAGGAATAAAATTGAAACAGAGAACTGAAGATTTGCCTACCACAATAAGAATTGGAGATTTATCTATAACTGGTTTCTACGACCAAATAATAAAATAATTGCAACAATGAAGCTCCTAAAAGTCATTTATGCTGCCAAAAGTCATACGAACGTAAATAAGGAACTACGAAAAATTTCAAATATTTAATTTATAAAATATACTATATACAAGATTTTTCCAGAACACGCCCAAGCAATTAAAGAAAATAATTTAATAAATTCCATGCAGCCTGGATTAAAATACAATTCCAAAAATAAAAAAGATAAAAAAAAAACTATAAAAATGCTCAAACAGCTTGATAATAAAAATTCCAAATGATTTTAAAAATAATCCAAATGATAAGAACTTTAAAAATAATGGAAATTCCAAGTGATTTAAAAAATCGTCCAGGACAAAAATAATAAGAACTTGAAAGAAATCTAATAGAAATTCCAAGTGATTTAAAAAAATAAACAGGACAATAATAAAAGGACTAAATAAAAAGAATTTGGGAAAGAAGAATTTGAATAAATCTAAAGATAATTTCAAGTTTTAAAAAATTTAAAATCTAATAAAATTCCAAGTGTTTTAAAAAATAAAACTACTAATAACAAGAATTTAAAGAAATAAGGCATATAAAATAATAATCCGGGGATAAATAACAGTTTCATAAGGCAAAAAAAAAATTTCATTAAAAAAATAATAATTCCGAACAATTAACAAAGATTTTAAAGAATTATAATGGAAATTCCAAGTGATTTAAAAAAATCGTCCGGGATAAATAACAAGAATTTGACAAAAAAATTTAATGAACATCGATATCTAACCTCAATAAAACTCTCATTAATATTAAAAACCCCAGTAAAGAAAAAACATTTCAGATATTCCACTGCACATTTTCAAAGCAAATCATTCTATAAAAAATTAAAAAAAAAAAAAAACAAGAACTAAAGATAACACTATAAGAATTGGAGATTTATCTATTACGAGTTCTTACGATATTTATTTCTACAGAAGGACAAATTATGCATAAAAACTTCTGGACAAAAACATTTTCTAAATTTTATGTTAAAAAAAAAAAAAAATCTCTAAATTTAATTTCCCATTTAGTACGTGATTTGTGTATATATTCATTCAATAAATTAATTTGTTTTTTCCTCACATTGAATATTTTAGTGTCTCCACTCAAAATTGCTTTTCATTTCTATATATATTCTGTACAAGTGCGATTAACCACTAGAACATCTGATATGTAGCATATACAACGTTACCTATTATAAATAAGATGTGGGAAGGCAACCCAGGGTGTTTATTACAACAGCAGTGTTTCAATCGGAAGGTAGGAATTTGGAGTTTTCAATTATGCACGGAAAAAGTAGAAAATACATTAAACATTTGAAGCTATAAGGAACAATAAAAAAGACTTCTGTGATATATCTACTAGACAATTATTAATTTATATGACAAATATATTGACTGTTTATTACTATAAATATTTATATTATGCATTACTCTATTTTTTTCAATCCACTCACATATTAAACATTTGACATACGTATCCTTTCATGAGAGCATGGCTAACTTACACAATTCGCTGATTCCTTCCTTCCTGATTATTAAGGTATTATTTTTATTCCTTTATTAAATTTCACCCTCCACCGTAGTTAATTCGTTAAAAATGGACATAAGAAAGTTGGAAATAAAATGGTGGAAGCTATGGCATTGATGCTTTCCGGAAACAAAAAGATGATCTCATTTTAAATATTAAAGTAATTAAATTAGCATCGCTGAAAATATAATCTGCGGAAAATTTTGTACAATATTAAAAATTGTAAATTGTTAACAAATAGGGCAAAATATTTTATCTGAAAGGATGCAAATCACTCAGAATTTATTAAAAATATTTCCAGGAATTCGTTATAATGCATTTGTTAATAGCTATATATGTTATATCAATTCATTGGTCATCAGCATAGGGATCTGTCAGATGGCAAAGCAATTTTTTTTTCAACAATTTCACAGAGTAAAATTTTCTGGGGTAGTCGAAGAAAAAAATTATGCAGAAAACATTTAATTAAAATTAGTATTAGTAATGTTTTATATTAGTTTACATTATTTTATGCTTCCAAAAAATTTTGACAACTCTATATGCATAAAGGGGGCCTGCTGGCCGGGTGACTAGTACTTTGGCTCGGTGCCGCAGGTTTCGAGTTCGAGTCCCGACGGTGCCCTGAATGTTTGTAGTGGTTCGAAACCCACTTTAAACCGTAGGTTCTCGGTTTAATATGACTGTAGAGTGTTGGGCGTAAGACTAACAACCCTACCGCGTAAAAGATAACATCTCCTGTCTCGTAATCTGCCAGCAGGTAGACGGTCGGATAAGGGATTTTTTTTATCTTCATAAAGAAATAGAGAATAATCACTGCAAAAAAAAAAAAAAAAAAACCAAAAAAAACCAAGACTAATTTTTTATAGTAGAAAATTCCAAATCGCTGAAGAAAGAGGGCAATGCCTTAAAGAAGGACTTTTTAGGGAAAGCTGCCCCACATTTGCGTATCGTATTTTAAAAATCAGAGAAAAACCCGGAAAAAGCCCACCAAGTAGTCCGACTCAAAACGAGGCAAGATAATGAACTTCTCAAAATTTTGGATAACGCCCAACTCAATCGAATCTCTCGTTTGCTTTGAATGTTACAGTGTCTGCAACGAAAAGCCCCCAGCAAATTGACCACTATCAGCCAACTTAATGCTTCAATTTCTGTTGTAACCTCATCCCTCAGTGTCCTACTGTGTAGAATGGACATTTCATGAGTAGTCTACTCATGGACGGAGGGAAAAGGGACAGCTTCCTGTTTGAATGCAGTTACCATTGAGCCACGAGTCGGACGTATAGGAGAAAACCCGGAAAAAGCCCACCAAGTAGTCCGACTCACGAGGCAAAGATAATGAACTTCTCAAACGCCCCTCGACTATTTCTTTGAAACAGTCTCTCTCCAGCCTTAATGCTCACCAGTGGAGCTCTCCACGAGTCTTCTCTCTCTACTATTCTATTACGCTCTCTCTCTCTCTCTTCTCTCCTCCATACAATCAATCAGCAAATTACATTATTTTGATTTTGTTTATTACTTATACATATATTTCTTATTCATACATACGTCGGTATATTTTAGATTTAAATACACCAGCCAAAAATAAAACATAGCCAGAAAGTATTATATGGATTGAAATTTTCCGTAAAGTTATTTGTTTTAATTTTAACTACATATTATGATTTTATAAAAATCAATTATTTTTTGGAAAAAAATTAATTTTCGTCGTACTCATTTTAATTACATATTTAATTACATGGGGCTTGATTGGTTTGGTTTGTCGTTCTACGGTTACGAGGGCTAAACAGACCGGGACCTACAGTTTAAATGGATTCCGATCCCCACAAACATCCATGCCACTGCCAGGGATTCGAACCTAAAGCCTGCGATATCTTAGGCCAGAGCTAGCCAGTCGCCCACCAGGCCGCACATGGAGCCTGATGGCCGAGTCGTTAATTTCCGGCGCTCGGTGGCAAAGATTTCGAGTCCCCTGGACACGGATGACTGTAATGGCTCGGAATTCATTGTTTGTTTAACAATGAATAAGGGGTTTTTTAACAGTTATAGACGATTTGTTTTTAGTAGCACATAGTGAAAGGTTAAGGTAAATCCTTCCAAATTTGCAACCCGTAAAAGGTAAAGATCTATCATCTGAATCTGAAAGAAGAAAATAAAATACAGCGCTAATTTCCGCTTTTGAACTTCTGGAAGCGGTTTTCCACGAAATGTGTTCAAGGATGAACCAAAATATTGATCAAATTTTACTTGCAAAAAGAAATTTGAGTGAGAAGTGGGATTTCAATGTCCTTTTTTTTTCAGTTCCGTGTTCCAAGATGCCACATTTCCTGAACCCAAAGTAGAAAAGAGTGAATCACGGTTAAGGCAAATATTTCTGACGCTATAGATTTTTTCACGTGGTACTGACAATTGGTCTCGATGTGCGATTTTTATTGAAGTGCCGCACACAGACAGTCGGAGGGAATGTGGTAGTTTTTCAAATTTTTTTCCCGACAAATGCAGGACATTCATACCTAAAACAAACCTTCCCATCAACTTCCATTCGTGGTTAAATATTAGTGTAATATGAGCCAACCATGTAAAAAGGGTGTACGGATGTAAAATAACTCTGAATTACGATAATGAAAAAAAAACGAAAAGCGGAACAAGAGATTAAACATTCTGATTAGTTTCATGATTTGAATCGCTTTATTTGATGACACAATGATGCAAATGGTAAAACAAACAAGGAGTAAAGGGTTTTTTTTTTTTTAGTTATAGATGATTTGAATTTAATAGCACATAGTGAAAGGTTAAGGTAAATCCTCCCAAATTTGCAGCCCGTATGAGGTAAAGTTTTATCATCTGAATCTGAAAGATGAAGAAGGAAAAGTAATACTACGCTAATTTCCGCTTTATTACTGGAAGCGGTTTTCCACAAAAATAAGTCCCAGGACGAACCGAATATTGATCAAAAATTTTACTTGCAAAAAAAAAAATTTAAGTGAGAAATGGGATTTCGAATGTCCTTTTTTCAGTTTAGTTTTCCAAGATCTCATTTTTTCCTGAACCCAAAGTAGAAAAGAGTGAATCATGGCTAATGCAAATATTTCCGACAGTAACGCTATTGATCTATTCACGAGATTCTGACAGAAGAAAAAAAAAAAAAATAGAGGATGTTTGTCCATGTGTCTCGTATCATTCACCAGCCATCGTTAAAAGAGGCGTATTAAATTAATTCGAGGATGACGTGCAAACATTGCAGTTTGTCTTGATGCAATTAAATAAATTATTGTTTCTATTTAAGTATATATATATTTGATGTAAATATATCGGGTATCTTGCTAGTTTTAAATTTAAGTTAAACTTAGTTTTAGTTTTAAGTTTTAAGTTTTTTAAGTTTTTTTTTTTTTTTTAAGTTAATCTTTTTAAAAGATAAAATGTCAAGTTTTTTAAAAAATGGGGCAGAGCATAAATTTAATTTAATAAAATTAATACAAATTTTATTAAATATATAATGTTTTTAATATTTGATATTTAATCAGCTTATTTTTTAATTGTTATACTATAAATTGTATAAAAATTTATGTCTTTCACGTGAATGCTAAACTAGAGTTTTCTTGCAATTTATTTTTAGTTAAAGGATTGAACCATAATTAATATTTGAACCATAATTTAAAAAAAAAAATTTTACATTTCAACAAGAAATAGGAAGTTACAATTATAATTAACCTTTTTTTTAATTCATCTGGCAAACAGATCGTGATCTTTCATATGCCATAAGGGCTGCACCGACGTTACTCACTTTGCACTATCTAGGGGGCACATGTAACTTGAAGATAAGCCACGGACGCGGAGCACAATGCGGAGTAACAATGGCCCCGCAACGCTCTACTATCCTATTAAGACTGGGACCTATAGTTTAAAGTGGATTCCGAACCACTACAAACACCCATGGCAACGCCGGGATTTGAACCCGATACCTGTGGTACCGAGCGACAGAGCGCTAGCCACTCGGTCATCAGGGCCATAACAATTAACTTTGAATAAAAAAAATTCCCGAATAAAAAATAAGGCATAAAATGAGGATTTTCTACAGGCTGTACTGGCCTGTAAAACATCAGAAACAATGAAATTTTTAAGCAGACAGCCATGAAATTGTAGAAAATGAATTTGATGATAAATTTGTGTTATATCTTTATTTTAACTACATATTAGAATTACAGGAAGTAGAATCAATTACAAAAATTATAAATTCTTTCTAGTATCATATTAATATTTGTAATGTGTATGACGGTTTAATATTCGAATTTAATTTTCTTTCTATTAATATTAGTTTTTACATATAAAATATATATATATTTTATTTACTTATTTAATAATTCATATGAGAAATATTTGTTCAGGAAGCAATCCCGTTCTCTACTTTTATTCTTCCTTTCAATTAAAACATTTCACGATTTATGGAAGCAAATAGGCAATAATGAAAGCATATTTTGAGCAATAGCCCTTAACTAAAATATTTTCTCATCTCATTAACTCTCTCACAGCCATAAGCATTAGTGTCTCTGCACAAATTTTTATTCATGTATGTAAAATAAATTATTTTAAAAGATTTCTTTTTAATAAATGTGTTGCATAGAATACGTTTTTAAATTACTTTAGTAATTGAGTCATATGTAAACGTCCTTGTCAAATGAAATTTCTGCAAAATTATACATTCTATATAAAATGTATTCAGAGTATTTCCTGAGCTCTTTTACATAGAATATTCCTTTTTTTTCCTTCATCAAATAACATTTTCATTTGATTGAAATACAGATATTATATTTTGATAATAATTCATTGAAATAAATAAAAGCATGATGAAATACGAAAAGCTAAATACCAAAAAGTTTTTTTCACATGATGACGATGTACAGTATTTTGTCAAACAGATACCAAATTAAACCGTTTTATCATTTAAAATCACAAATACTTCTGGTGTTGAAGATTGAAAATTCGTTAAGAATTATGCTCTATTGATTTTAATCGTCTTTTCGAACGAATTTTTATGCACCCAGTAAATAGCTAATCGTGCGGTTTCTATTTCCGAAATCGATTTCGGAAATGGCAGTGGACTAAATTACTTACCTCTAACACATTACGTATTTATTAACAATAACCACAAAGAAAAACCCAAAATCTCGGAAATTTTCTTTCTTCTTAAAATAGATGTTTCTCTTATGTACAACGTATTGATCAAAATAATCCACGTTTTGAACAGTTAGCCTGCATAAGGACTGGCGTGTATGTATTTGTTATTAAATTCGTACATAAAAATAATTCATGACCAATCTCCTAAAATTAAAAGGAAAGAAAGATATAGTTTAACTTTGTGAATGTCTATTTCCTGCTCGATTCGAGACCGGAAGAAAAGTGAATGAACCAGAAAAAATCAAAAATTTTTATATTAGCGTCCTTGCGCGTTTCCACTAAGTGGTCCAGTGGTTATGCGCGCAGCTGGATGTAGATATGGCTAGGTTCCAAACAGATGGCTCAAATATTTATTGTCAAAAATGATGAAATTCGATGGTAACAGTCTCCCTACACAATAATGTTTCCTGGAGGGATTTTTCAGGGTTTTCACCTGTACAAAAAAAATTTGGGACAGCTAACCTCCCAAGAGAAACCACTTTCAGTCAGTGTGATGCTCCTAGTATCCACAAGTAGAGTTCGGGACCCACAGTATAGCTCGATACAGCGGTTATATGTGGAAAATTAATAAAGAGAGCGGTGAAATAGGGGACAAAGTATTTTCTGAAGTGTTTTAATAACAATATAAATAATTTCAGTAATTAAAATTTTAAATTGCATAATATTAGAGAAAAATTTGATAAAAACAATTTCACAATAGCTATGATTTTTTTTTTTTTTTAAATTGTTTTTCACAGCTTATGACTGGACTAACTTCCATAACAAGTAATCGATTTTTCCATTTCCTCCTTCAAACGCGATGTTTACTTTTCCACACAATCGGTGGTCGAACTATATACATGGTAATTATAAAAAAACTTTCTCAGTATATGAATTCTTAACAAACATACCATTCACAGAAGCTGAATGAAATTTTGGTTTAAGATATTTTGAGGTCTGCTCTCAAGTATCATGTGAAAAACAATTAAACGCTATCAGTTACGGTTACAAAGAATTTTTAAGCAGACAGACATGAAACCATAAAAAAAAGTTATTTTGTAATCAGTACAGTAAACATTCAATTCAATAGAAAGGTAATTCGTGATGACATTCAAAATGTATGCAGTCAACGCGCTCTGTACGATACTATCAATTGCTCTATTAAAGATTCGATTGCTCTGTTAAAGATTCGATTGCTCTGTTAAAGATTCGAAAGATTATTGTTCATATGAGTTAGTACATGCAGCATGGCTATAAGGGCTCATGGCTCATCAGGTCGACTGTACGCGTGGTAGAAGGGTCAGCAAATTTAAGGAAGGGCGAAGTGCGACAAGTCTAATTCAGGAATAGACAAAAGTGTGGTTTCACGAACTTGGAAAGTAGGGAACTCCATATACCTCACTCCTACCTAGAGCTACACCCCCTGTAATGATTAGAAATGTGACAGAGAAATATCGGATTGGACTAAACAGCTCATCGACTAGTGTTGAAGGAAAAACAGTGCCTTCCGGGAAGAATTTTTAGAGGTAATTGCCCCATATTTGCATATCGGGTGGAAAACTACCCTGAAAAACTACCTTCAGTCAATCTACCTGTCGAGGCAAGCTGCCTTACATACCGCAATTGCCATTGAGTGTCCCCTTTCTGAAAGCAGTGACTATAACAATGTCACCAGCGGAGTCTGTCCTCCTGCCTGCTAGCTAAGTACAGGAGTCGAGCTGGAAAACTTCTTTTCCGAACCATAGATACAGCAGTAAGGAAAATGTTCAGAATCATAGGTACAGCTTTTATGGTGGAGAACTGACCAAGAAAAAAAAGCTAATGAATGGGTAACAGATTGTCCTACAGTTAAAAAACAAAAAAATTTTTAATCGTCCTTTCGAACGAATTTTTTATGCATCCAGTAAATAGATAGTCGTGCGATTTTTATTTCCGGAATCGATTTCGGAAATGGCAGTAATCTGAATTACTTACCTGTAACAAGTTACATATTTATTAACGATAACCACAAAGAAAACCCAAAATCGCGGAAATTTTCTTTCTTCTTAAAATAGATCTTTCTCTTATGCACAACATATAGATTAAAATGATCCTTATTTTGAATGGTTAGCCTGCATCAGGTTTGTCATTTCTATATTTGTTATCATATTCCTACATAAAAAAATCATGACCAATCTCCTAAAATGGAGATATTTTACACATTCAATTTTTCTACAATTAAAGGGATAGAAACATATAACTAAACTTAATGAATGGTTATTTCCTGTTCGCTTCGAAACAGGAAGGGTAGTGGAAGAAGCAAATAATAATAATAATAATAATAATTCCTATTATTGACGTCCTTGAGTAATTCGACTAAGTGGCCCAGTGGTCATGAGGACGGCAGGAATGCAGATTGCTCAGATTTCCAATCCGGCTGCGGCGACTCCTCGTATAGAATGATAAAACTCTATGGTAACAGTCTCGCTCATGTAATAATACTTCCTGGCGGATTTTTTTTTCTCCTGTACAAAAATCTGGACAGCTACCCTGTTCCTAGTACCCCCAAGTGGAACCCGCTGATGCACAATAGAAAAAAAATATATCTATAGCTCAGTACAATGATTATGCGGAAAAATGAATAAACATAGCTGTGAAATAGAGATCAAAGGTATTATCCAAAGGTTTTTAATTACAATAAAAATAATTTCAGTAATAAAAATTTGAAATTACATAATATTAAAAGAAAATTAGATGGAAAAATTTCCCAATAGCTAGTGGAATTTTTCTTTTAAAATTTGTCTGGCTGGCTCCCCTAACAAGTAACCGATTCCTCCATTTCCTCTTTCAAACGAGCGTTTACTTTTCTACATAATCAGTAGTAGTACTATATACAGGGTAATTATAAAAAAATCTTTCTCGGATATGAATCACTAGCAATCCTACTATGCACAGAAACGGATTCACAGAAATTTTGGTTTAAGGTATTTTGAGGTAAGCGCTCAAGAATCATATGAAAAACAATTAAACTCTAACAGTTACGATTACAATGAATTTTTAAGCAGACAGACATGAAATTATATAAAAAAAGACATTTTGTAATCAGTACAGTAAACACTCAATTCAATAGAAAGGTGATTCGTGACAAAATTCAAAATGTGTGCAGTCAGCGCGCTCAGTGCAAAACTATAAATTGCTCTATTAAAGGCCTTCTCTGCACGTGCAGCATGGCTATAAGAAACCATCAGGACGACTTTACACGTTGTAGAAATGTCAGCAAATTTAAGGAAGGGCGAAGTGTGGCAAGTCTAGTTCAGGAATCGACAAAAGTGTGGTTTCACGAACTTGGAAAACAGACCTTTACTCCATACCTCACTCCTACCTAGAGCTACACCCCCTGTAACGATTAGAAAGGTGAAGGTGAAATATTGGAGGGGACTAAACAGCTAGCTCATCGACAAGTGTTGAAGGGAAAACAGTGCCTTCCGGGAAGAATTTTAGAGGTAATTGCCTCATATTTGCATGTAGTATGGGAAAAATAGTGCGAAAAACTACCATCAGGCAATCTGCCTGTCGAGACAAGTTGCTTTACATACCACAATTGCCATTGAGTGTCCCTTTTCTGAAAGCAGTGACTATAACAATGTCGCCAGCGGATTCTGCCCTCCTGCCTGCTAGCATAGGAGTCGAGCTGGAAAAATCCCTTTCGAAGCATAAACAGAGCTGTAAGAAAATGTTCAGAACCATAGGTACAGCTTTTATGGTGGAGAGACGGCCAAGAAAAAAAAAAATCTAATGAATGGACAATAGATTGCCCTAAAGTTAAAAAACGAAAAAAAAAATTCCACGATTCATGGAAGTAAATGAGTAGAAATGAAAGCATATTTTGAACAATAGTCATTGACTAAAATATTTTCTCATCTCATTAACTCTCTCACAGCCATAAGCATTTGTGTCTCCGCGCAAATTTTTAATCATATATGTAAAAAAAAAAAGTATTTTAAAGGATTTCTTTTTAATAAATGTGTTGTATGGAATATGTTTTTAATATTTTTAGTATTTCAGTCATATGTAGACGTCATTCGTCAAAAGAAATTTTTGAAGCAATTTATACATTTCGTATAAAATGTATTAGTACAGAGTATTCTCTAAGCTCTTTTACATAGAATGTTGTTGCGTTTTTACTTCGTAAAGTAATATTTTCATTTGACTGTAAATACAGGTATTAAATGATGATAATAACTCATCAAAACTAATAAAATATAATGAAATACAGTTGTTTCATAAAAATTATAAAATCTAAGGGTTTTTTTTCCCCCTACATGGTGACGATGTTTTTATGTCAAACAGATACCAAATCAAAACATTTTATCATTTAAAAACATAAATACTCCTGGTGTTGAAGGATTCAAATTCGTTAAAAATTATGCTGTATTTGTTTTAATCGTCCTTTCGAACGAATTTTTATGCATCAAATAAATTGATAATCGTGTGGTTTTTATTTCCGGAATCGATTTCGGAAATGGCAATAGACTAAATTTCTTACCTATAATACGTTTACGTATTTATTAAAGATAACCACAAAGAAAAACCCAAAATTGCGGAAATTTTCTTTCTTCTTAAAATAGATCTTTCTCTTATGCACAACATATAGATTAAAATAGTCCTTGAATGGTTAGCCTGCATTAGGTTTGTCATTTCTTCGAGACAAGAAGGGAAACAGGAAGGGAAATGGAAGAAGCAAACAAAAAAATTACTATTCCTATTATTGACATCCTGACGCAATTCGACTAAGTATCCCAGTGGTCATGTGCATGACTGGAATGCAGGTGTACTCAGATTTTAAATCCGACGGCGGCGACTACTCAGATCGAATGACTAATAACTCGATGGTAACAATCTCATCTAAGCAATAATACTTCTTGGGGGATTATTCCGGATTTTCTCCTGTACAAAAATCTAGGACAGCTACCCTGTTCCTAGTACCCACAAGTGGAACTCGAGACCCCCTGATGCACAATAGAAAATATCCATATATAACTCAACACTATAATAGACTGACTATAATAGAGGACGTATTATCTAAGGGATTTTAATTACAATAAAAATAATTTCAGTAATTAAAATTTTAAATTACACAACATTAAAATAAAAATTAGATGAAAAATTTCGCATCAGCTAGTGGAATTTTTCTTTTAAAATTTGTTTTGCGCGGCTTCTGTCTGGCTAGCTCCCCTAACTAATAATCGATTCCTCCATTTCCACCTTCAAACCGGAAGTTTGTTTTTCCTCACAATCGGTGGTTCGAACTACGTACAGGATGATTATTTAAAAAAACTTTCTTCTTATATTAATCCTTAGCAATAATGAATCACAGAAACTGAATGAAATTTTGTTTAAGTCATGTTGTGCTATGAGTTCGAATCATATGAAAAACAATTAAACTCTAACAGTTACGGTTACAATGAATTTTTAAACAGACAGACACGGAATTGTAAAAAAAAAAAAAGACCTTTTTGCAATTAGTGCAGTAATTACAAAAAGGTCTAGTCAGTATAAAAGTAATCAGTAGTCCAATCAACAGAAAAGTGATTCGTGAAGCCATTCAAAATATATGCAGCCAGCTCGCACTGTGCAAAATTATAATGGGATAAAAAGCGATATTAAAGGCCTTCTTTGCAAGTTCATGTGTGCAGTATGGCTATCAGAAACCATCAAGACGACTTTGCATGTGGTAGGAGTGTCGAGAAACTTAAGGAAGAGCCAAATGCGACATGCTTAGTTCAGGAATCGGCAAAAGTGTAGTTTCACGAACTTGGACAACTGCCCTTTCTTTACTCTTTACCTCACTCCCTACCTAGCACTATACAACCCGTAACGATTAGAAAAGTCATAACATAAAAACATATCATAAAAGTCAAAAACATCGGAGTGGGCTGGACAGCTCAGCGACAAGTGTTGAAGGGAAATCAGAGCATTACGGAAAGAATTTTATGGTAATTGTCCCACATTTGCATGTCGTACGGAAAAAACCCCGAAACAGTTCCACAAGACAGTCTGCCTTTCAAGACAAAAGTACGTTGCGTACCACAATTACCATCGAGTGTCTCCTTTCTGAAAATAGTGACTATAACAATGTCGCCAGCGGATTCTGCCCTCCTGCCTGCTAGCTGGGCAAAGGAGCCGAGCTGGAAAACTCTCTTCGATAGCTACAACTGTAATTAAGCTGTTCAGAATACAACTTTTATGGTAGAGGTGTGGTCAAGAAAAACAAAGTTAATGGATGACCAACATTAACTCCTGTACTCTAAAAAAAGTTCGATATAAGTCAGAGAGCAACGTTTCTCGATAGCTACACATTGAACGGGACGACAAGTATCGTAATTGTCGTCTCTTGATGTGACCAGACGCCTCCATAAATGCGGATTATTAACCCGCCAACATGAACGCTGCCTGCCATTGTCGTTAAAATATTAATTAATTAAATTAAATTCGTTAAAAATGATGCTCTATTTGTTTTAATCGTCCTTTCGAACGAATTTTTTTATGCACCCATTAAATAGATAATCGTGTGGCTTTTATTTCCGGAATGATTTCGGAAATGGCAGTAGACGAAATTACTTACCTATAACGCATTTACGAATTTATTTACGATAACCATGAAGAAAAACCCAAAATCGGCGGAAATTTTCTTTCTTCTTAAAATAGATCTTTCTTTATGTACAACATATATATTAAAATAGTCCTTATTTATTAATCAGTTAGCCTGCATCAGGTTTGTCATTTCTGTATTTGTTATTATATTCCTACATAAAATAAATCAAGACCAATCTCCTAAAATGGAAATATTTTGCATATTCAGTTTTCCTACTATTAAAGGGAAAGAAACATATAATTAAACTTTGTGAATGACTATTTCCTGTTTGATTGGAGACAGGAAAGGAAATGGATGAATAAAAAATAAACAAATAAATAAATAAAAATTCCTATTATTGACGTCCTTACACAATTCGACTAAGTGGCCCAGTGGTCATGAGTGCGGCTGGAATGTAGGCGTACTCAAATTTCTAAACCGACGGCGGCGACTCCTCGGATCGAATGATAAAACTCGATGGTAACAGTCTCGCCTAAGTAATAATACTTCCTGATGGGATTTTGCCGGTTTTTCTCCTGTACAAAACTCTGGGACAGCTACCCTGTTCCTAGTACCCCCAAGTGGAACTCGAGACCCGCTGATGCACAATAGAAAAAAATATATTTATAGCTCAGTACAATGATTATGTGGGGAAATCAATAAACAGAGCTGTGAAATAGAGATCAAATGGTTTTTAATTACAATAAAAATACAATTTCAGTAATTAAAATTTTAAATTACATAATATTAAAAGAAAAATTAGATGAAAAAATTCACAATAGCTATTGGATTTTTCTTTTAAAATCGTTTTGCGCCGCATATGTCTGACTAGTTCCCCTAACAAGTAATCAATTCTCTTCCTTCTTCAAGCCAGATGTTTACTTTTACACATACTCGGTGGTCAAACTTTATACAGAGTTGAAAAATACAGGGTAAAAAAAACCTTCTCGATATGCGAATCCTTAGCAATCATACCATTCACAGAAATTGAATGAAATTTTGGCTTAAGGTATTTTAAGTGTGCCTCAAGAATCATATGAAAAACAACATTTAGACACTAACAGTTACGGTTGCAGTCATACGATTTCGAAAATTTCAATTGGCAACACTTTTTTTTTTTTTAATTGGAATATGATCTTCATAGTGAAAAACCATAAATAACGCTGTAATGGTACCTTAGCACGGAACTGGGGCGGCACTAGTTATGTGCATTGTTCGGTACGTGGTCCCTATAGACTCCAAAACTACTTAACGATTGCACTGAAAATTTCCCAGTCTGTTCTTAGCATGTTTGAAAGAAATCTTGTTTTTACAGTGTTAAATTTTTTTTTTTTTTTTTTTTTTTTTTTTTCACATTTCGTCTGCTATTCAAAAATGCATTCTGTCCCGAGACATAAATAATAATAATAAAAAAGTTAATAAACGAAATTCTACAAAATTGGATACCCAGGTGCAACCGATTAATTAAACTAATTGAAAAAAATATCAAAAATGAAACAGCAATGAAACAGAAAAAATAATTAATTATCACCCTCAATTCATCATTTTTTTTTTTGAATAAATGAATAGATATGGAACGTCAATTGTACTTATTTAATTCATATATAGATAGATAGATACATATATACAGCATTGCCGGCTCCACTAGTTCTCTATGGGTAGTTGGGTTATACCATGTGTATATAAAGATTGTACAATGAAATAACATCCACATTACAACATATTAAGAGAAATTACTATTCACAAATAGTATTCAAACAAAAAGGAAATTATACAGAAATAAATTATGGCTGCAATAAAGCGATATTCGAGTTAACGTTTATTCCACGAGGAGAACAGTTTAACTGATTGACCAAGTTCTATATTAATAAGTTTAGTTGTTTTTAGTTTGCAATGCAGTGCAAAAATAAACGATTAAAGGCTTGTCCACTAGTCGTCAGAATTGAGAAACCACAATTCCAATAACAATGAAATTCTGCGATATTTTTGTAGGTGAATATTAAAAAGGATGTTTTGTTTGTGTTTATTTAAAATATAAATAAGCCAGTTGATGCAAGTGAACAAAAAAAAAAAAAATGCTTTCACCAATTTTGTTTTGAATCTGCCTATTTACATTAACATTTTTCTAAATATTTTAGTATTCTTTTGCTGTTAAAATAATTTTAAATTTCTTCTACATACTCCCAAATTTCAAAACTAAATCACATGAATAAGTTGTAAAAATCTCAGCAAAAATATTAGGAATTTTGTCCAAAATATAATTCCCATTTAATTTTTAAATGCAAAAATTTTAAGTACATATATTTAATTCGTGAATTAAGTAAGTATTAAGGATATTAAAAAATACGTTTATTAAGATTTTTTGGGGCGGATTATAGGCT
The DNA here is from genome assembly GCA_021605095.1 of Caerostris extrusa. Taxonomy (NCBI): domain Eukaryota; kingdom Metazoa; phylum Arthropoda; class Arachnida; order Araneae; family Araneidae; genus Caerostris; species Caerostris extrusa. Next base: position 188,147 of record BPLR01000334.1, on the reverse strand, counting down.
ACTGAGATTTATTTCGGTAAGAACTTATTCTAATATAAAAAAAAGGACAGATAATATACTCCATTTGAAATATGAGAAATAAATAAATAGATCTTTTAGAAATAAAGGAAGATATCAAGAACTTAGTTGATGGAAAGTAACTTTTGTGAAAGAAGATAAAACGCGATTGATGTCATATTGCGACACGCATTGGTTGAATAAGATCTGGGATCAACTCGCAGGTATGTATTAAACGTTTTAACGTTTTTTTATGTTATAAAAGACAAATCAAATTTTGATACTGATCAGGACTTATAAGAATGTTGATTTTTGATTAACACAATCACAGCAATATCACAATTTGATTTGGTTCTCTAGTTACAATTCTCTAATATAAAAATTATAAATTGCCGGATGTTTTTTTTTCCGTGATTCATCTCACCTTGAATTAAATAGTTTAAAATTTAAAGTTTTCAAGAATTTTTGTTTATTATTTTGCACCATTAAAATTGGTACTTATATTCTCAGGCGAAACTTGTTTATTTTACTTCCTTTATTTTCATTGAATATGTTGTCCGAATTATATGCAGGAAATTGTGGTGAATAAAAACAAAGCAACTTTTTAAATGATTTACTTGATGAAAATTCATTCCTATAGCAATATGAAGATAAACGCATGTATAATTATCGTTAATAAATATTTTGTTTCTTTTGGATTTATTTTACTTAATAAATATCCTTAATGCTATTTTCCTGCTAAACTACAGCTATCCTCTATTATTAAAAATTTTAAAGTTTTAGTACATTTGAAATCAGTATAAAATCATGAATGATATGCAAAAATTTCTCTTCCGGTTTTTTCCTACAGTGAGCGTAGAAAATATCCGCACACTTTTATTTGTATTTAAAAAGTATTTGAAATTTCCATTCTTGAATGAAAACGTTTAAACAAAACTAATATGCATAAAAGCATTCATTCTGTATGTTATATTTTATTTTAATTAAAACAAATAAACTTTCATAAATTTAACATAAAAAAATGAAATTAGCGATGTATCTAATGGTGTAAAAAAAAAAAATTTCTTCAGGTAAAATAATTTACAAATTTTGTTAATAATTTACTATTAATTCTCAGTTAGATATCTTTTGGCTTTCAAAAAGACTGCAATCTTTGTAGGATGGATTATATATATATATATAGGCTTGAATGGCCGAATACCTTATTCGGTGCCACAGATTACGGGTTCGAGACCCAGAGGTGCCATGGACGTTTGTAGTGGTTCGAATCCATTTTAAGTCGTAGGTCCCGGTCTCATATGACTGTAAGAGCGTCACGAATGTAAGTCAGACTTCTATCTATGGGTGCTCCATCACAACAGAAGCTGCCCTCCCCCCCTCCTTCCATTCGAGAATGAGTCTATATGGGTTCGTGGGCTTTGTCTAGATTACTGCTAAAGTGGGATAAGTAAGAACAACAACATATATATATATGGGAGGGGGTGGATGTAATCAATTTATATTTTATTTATCCCAAAAAAATATTTTCGCCAAAATGCGCCAAGTAAAGGGTTGCGATTTTAAGTGAAGTGGATTGCAAATAATATAAGAAACCCGTGCTACCACATTTGACAACTTATCAGGCTCTACAAAAAAAAAAGTTACCAAATCTCAACAGCCCCTATTTTACGATTTAGCCCAATGTGCATATTATAATTTACAATTTCATTAATTCATTTACAATTTCAATTTTTCTAGAATAGAGCACTCATACCATTGCGAACGAGTACAGAATTGCCTTTATACTTCACTGATGGTAGAAGATTCTCGGTATGCATTGCTGTGTTTGCTTACTCCACACATTTCTTGCTCCGTGATACCCAAAACTGTTTAATTAACTCTCTTTCTGCATGCATTTCATATTTTATTTATTGATTCATCGTCTTCCAGCGTTTCAAATCTGAACTGCAGTTTTAGAAGCACTAATCCTGGATAACCAACGAACAATGAAACGACGATGATAAGAGTTGAAGAGCGATGGTGGATTACTGTGAGCATCGTTAAGTAGCATTGGAAAAAGAATCAAATCTTTTAATTATTGATTATATGGTAGAACAGAAAAAATTGAAATTTGATTGAATGTTTTATCTACGTTACGAAGTTATAAAATTCGTTTCCTTTCGGAAATTGAAATTTTCTTCTTGTTTCTAAGTATTATACTTCAAAAAAAGTAATTTCAAATTGAATTTTTATTTCAGCATATATACCGGAAAGCGTTTAAAGCAATCCGAATCCTTCCATTTTTCAAACAAATGTAAATCACGTTAATAAATTTGCATTTTTCGCGTATACCAATATTTTTTGTGACTTCAAATTTGATTTATCTTTTTTTTTTTAATAATACTTTATAAATATTCTGATAATTACTTAAAAATTCAGAGTTCAAAAAGTTTTTGAAACTTCTGGTAATTATTTCTATAAAATGCACCTTATATTAAATAATGAAAATAGGTTTATTCATTATAAATAGGCACTGTACGTATACTTTCCCCACTCACTGTAAATTACTTATACATCAACAAGTTCGAAAAATCTAGACCTCACCTTTGATTTTTTTTTTCATGCATAAAGTATGTAATTGGGGTCTGATGGCCGATAGCGTTCTGGCACTCGACGCCACAGATTTCGGGTTCGAGTCCCGGTGGTGCCATGGGTGATTGTAATGGCTCGGAATCCACTTTAAGCCGTTGGTCCCGGTCTACTATGACTGTTGGGTGTAAGGCAAAAGGAAAACATATCCTGTCTTGAAATCTGCCGATAGGCAGATGACCTTGGCCGATCATGGGGCTGTTGCATCAATGAAAAAGAAGAATATATTATGTAATTGTTCTGTAAACTTGTAAAACTGTTATGTGAATTAATTAAACAATTTAATTAACTTTTCTAAACATTTAGTGTAGATCTTATTAATATTACGGCCTGTTTCAAGTGAAAAAATGTGCCGATTACTCAAATCTATTGCTTTTACCTTAATTTTCTACTGATAAAAAAATCAGAGGAATGCTTTCTAAAGTACTTAGACATCCGTTAAATTGTTCGTAAATTTGCAATATTTCTAACTCTTTCTTATATATTTTAAAGCAAAGGATTTCTGGATATGTCTAAGTGTATTTTTATAACAATATATATATATAACACTTTTACCCATTTTTTGTCATTGAATCTTTTTTTTTTTTTTTTAATCTGATGTGCAATTGAAAATCACGAGAAAAAAATTCTTATAAGTTATTTTAAGACTATAAGCAAAATCCTAAATCCCAAGTCATAATCAATTATAAATCGTAATTACTTTATTTTAATATTAGGTTTCTTAGTAATTAGTTTAAATATTTATAAATTGTTATTACTAAAAATAGCAAAAAATAATAATTGTTATGTAAGTTAATTCGTGCAGTCAAAACTTAAAAACTACGCCATTGAGAGATTCGATTTTTATCGTTTCGGAATTAGTATATTTCTACGTAATATAACGGAAGAGAAACATGCGTCATAGTATTAGTTCAATTCCCTATCGTGATTCACATATCTATTTTAGTACTTTTATTTATTTATTATTTGATTTTGTGTTAGTTTTTTTATTTTTCATATTTGGGTTTAATGAATCTATTAATTTAATTTCCTGAGCAAATTTTGAATCTTTTTCCGATTGATATCTTTTTTTTTTTTTTACACAGTATTGCCCTAATTACATGATTAAAATAATTTATTGAGGTGAATACATATTACCTGTCATTTATTAGGTTAGTTATTTCAGCATTTATTTCTATTTTTAGCCGCCAAACATTTAAAGAATATAATTTAAAATATTATTCAAATAACATTTTCAATAACATTATTTAAAATAATTTTTGTATACCAAAAAACTACATTTATTCTTTTTTACCTAGTTTGCGTGGAAATCTAGGCTTTTTTTTTTTTTTTTTTTTTTTTATTTATTTGTTATCAAGTGCGTTAACGAAACTCGTAAAAGAACACTCATAAAAAATTAGTAGAAAAGAAACATCTAATTTAAATAATTTCTACTTTTTTCGGTTATCTATTGCTTTTTTGAAAAGAAAATTTCTAAAACTATGAGATAACTGTGTAGCAATTTATTAAAATTTGTCTACATTTTTTAAAAATTGCTTCTTTTAATATATAAAATAATAAAGCAACCGAAATTACATAAGTCCAAAAATAGTATATTTTAAACGATATTAAGAATGAAATCAGATAAATTGAATATTCCTTTTTAAACATAAAAAAGCTTAATAAAAATGTTTTATATAAATTGCAGGATGCGTGTTGTATTAATTTTAAATCTGATTTTCAAAAATTATTTAGAGCCAAAAATAATTTGTCAAAAAAAAATGTGAAAATTTGCAACTATATAATAGATTTGACATGGTAAAAAGTTATATTTTTAAATCTTGAAATATGCAGATTGCAACTTGTGAGCTATAATGATATATCGTGTACTATATGGACGGGGAAATTAATAAAATGTCAAAAATAACAGAATGAGGCGAGAAAAAAAAAAAACTTAACGATCTAAAACAGTCTGGATCTTTTTAGACATTTTTAAAATAAAAGAACAAATTATAACTTTTATGAAGCAAACAATAAACCAAATCAAATAAATAAATGATTTCTCAAAAAAAAAAAAAAAAAAATTGATTACTTACATCCACTTATTTCTTCTAGCCATGACCACAAAATAAAAATAAATTAGAATTTCTTAAACTAAGCGATGGAAAAAGAGAGAGCAGACAATTTTTTTTTTTTTTTTGTTGCCATATTTTATTTCAGAAAATTTTAAAAACTAATTTATTTATGCACTGAAGATAAACATGGAATCAGTTAAATTAAAATTCGTCATTGTTATTTGAATCCTCTAAAATAATAAATAAACCGTGTAAAAACTTTTTTCATTTAATATGATAATAAATCTAGTTTAAATATACCAAATAGTTCCCAAGCATATTGTCGTTGATAATAAATTTCGTTTCCTTTGAAAAACAGCTGCCTCTTTTTATACTTTACTAAAACTTCTGCCTTTTTATCAAAAATTATTTATACGGCAACACTTTTTTCCCCAAAGTTTTAAATAATATTTGAAAGTTGAATTTTAAACGCAACTTTAAATTGCAATTAAATGCAAATTTTAAAATTTTAATGCAAAAATGCTTCTGCTCCTTGCAAAAATTTGCTTTTTATTATATTTTTCTGTCATTATTTAAAGGTTAATGACCAAAAATTACATGCAAGTGTAAAAAGAATTTTTCTTCCTTTAATGCCATCTATTTTTAAAATGTTTTATAGCTTTAAAAAAAACACTTAATCCCTCTTATTTGATTCAAACAATTTCTAGGGTTCAAAGTTTTTTTATATATATATATATATATATAATTATGCGTTATTTTAATTTATAACGTTTCGATAGTTAAGCCTAAAAAAATATCGCTCAAGTTTTCGCATATGATTTAGATTCGTATTAAATTTGTTTGCATTAATTTTTAATCGTAATTAAAAAAATTTCTAAATAGCTTGTCATATTAAATAAAATCCTCTGTTTAGAATATTTGTTTTATCTAATTAATTTATATAATTAGAATATCTCCATAACTAGACAGAAAAAGATAGAAAACCGTACGAAATTAGCAAATTATTAATTAAATTGTTCTTAGGAAAGGTTATACCATTAAAAAATTAATCAAAAAGGTTAGTTAAATGATACAAATGTTTTCTATTATAAAACGTTTAAAACGGAAAGTAGAAAGGTCAAAACAAAGATCAATAAAAGTAAACAAAGATCAATAGGACCAATAAAGTTAATTAATGGAATAAAAACGAATTGCCATTTGAAAAATAAACGCAACTTCCAAAATTATTAATCATAAAACATGGAGCAAATCGTATTAAATTATAAAAACTTAAAAGCATTTTTTTTTTTGAAGCAGCAGTTAAATCTGTCATGCATGAAATTTGAAATAAAATAGGCCCCGACTTTAATAAAAATTACTTCGAATCTATATCAAGATGATTAAAAGGTATTGTTAATGTTTGAGGATATTCAATAAAACACTAAAAATTATTAACAAGAACCTGAAAATATTTTATCGAACTTGATTGTTCTTATCCAAAATTTTTAAGGTAACAGTCCTTCTTTTTAACGTGCATCATTGTATTTAAAACAAATTAATCCTAAATTATCAAAAACAAAATTTAAATAAAGCAAAATAATAAATAATAACTGCTCAAGTTAATGTTTCATAGATATATATATTTTCAAAGCTTATTTTAATAAATAATTTTTATACATGACCATCTAAGCAAAACTTTTTGTGAGGCACTATATATTTTTTGCTCTTGAATTGATTTCATTTTTAAACATACAATCAGTGACAGATTTAGGCTTAGGCCTAGGACGACAAATTTTTAGGGGCGCCAAAATTTTCGAGGCGGCAAAAAATTTGAAATCGATTTTGTTTATCAACTGTAAGACCGAATTTTAATGCTTCTTTTCTTGCTTTGAGAACCTCAAGATGTCAATATTTAAAGGGTAGAATTATTTTTAAAAAACAATTAATCGTGTAAGTAATAAAATTTAAAATATCTAACAAATATGTACTAAAAATTTTTCGTTAAGTATAGGATTTATCTATTGTCATAGATTTTCATAAATTTTTCTTAAAAAAGCTAAATATAGCATTTGTTTGCTCATTTGTTCATCATTATAACACAAAATATTAATTCGTCATATTTAATTATATCTTTGCCCAGTTACTCAAGAACTTTATTTTTTTTTTTTTAATCTTGTATAAAAATTTTATAGTTTTACATAACATGAGGCGTTTTTCAAAGATTACCAAATATAAAGAAATAGGATAGATAATCATAGAAATAGTTGGACATTTATTTCTTAATTAAAAGCAATTTATTCTATATTGTATGTTTAGTTGTTATACCATAAAAATATATATATTTATTTAATTCATGCCTAAATTCAATTACTAAATTTAATTCGAATCCATTATTACTATTCATATTATTATTATATATAAGGGCGTCAAATTAACTTGGGCCTAAGGCGCCATCGAACCTAAATCAGTCACTGCATACAATTTTGAAAACTATGTAATTTTAAATTCCTTTCCTAGGATAAATAAACCAAAAATAATCAAACGTAACCAACTGTCTAAGTAACAAATTGTCTAGCTGAAAATGCTCTTTTTTCAAACATGTTCCAATAATTTTATAAGTTGTTTTAAAATAATCAATAAGAAAAAAAATTTCAAAAATTAAATTACCTCATTTCTAATGAATCTCAAGTAGAATTAAAAGAATATATAGTATGCTATTTTCTTCACAATTTTTCAAATATGTTTGAAATACCATTTATATAAATTGTTAAGATAAAAAAAAAAAAGAGTAATTAAACCAAATAATAAAAATTTATTACTTTGAAACAATTTAGCAAGAACATGTTTATTTTACTTAAATTTTCTTTTAACCATTTTGAATAAATAAGCCTATGAGTTGAATTGGATGCATAAATTATGAGTATATTAGTAAATGGATTTTACAGCAATTCAATAATGTTATTAATAACTCTGATAACCACCAACATTGAATTGTAGATTTTTTTTTTTTAAGTACGATTTAATAAATTATTCTAAGACAGCAATTATTCTTTCAATGTCTTTTCAATTATCTCATGTTAGTTTTAATAGTTTTTTATAATAGCTAATTTAGTATAATTAGTTTTATAAAGAACTTAAATCCAATCTAAACTGAGGGTCAACTAATTATTACTAAATTTGTAAACATACCCAAATATGCAATGTCTTGACGATTATATGCTAGCTTGCTTAAAAAGTAACTGCAAGTCTGAGAATTCTTTAACTTTTCTCTTAAAAAGATTTACCATATTTCTGTACTTGTAAAGAGATAGGCATTAAAATGCAATTAAAATATTGTTTAACAAATTACAATGCTGTGATTAAAAAATAATTTTAATTGACAGAATCAGTTAATATTGAAGGCAATATTAAGCAAAAAGACATTCAAGCAGACAAAATATTTATTAATTACAATTTTCTTTGAGAATATATAACATATTTACAAATTATAATAAAAAAAATTATTAGTATAATATACAAAATAACTACAAAATGGAAACATATGTAAATAAGCATATGAAATACTTTTAAGCTGGATACCATAAATACACATCATCATCTTTAACACCATGAGCTTCTAACTCTGAGAGTACATTGCTAAAGTAATTTGGATCTGGAAATCCATGACCCCTTCTGTTACAACCAAACTCAGTTTTGTGGTGGATTTCATTCCATGTCACAGTATTTTCCTCTCCAGTGGTTGAAGATCGCCCAATGGTAAAAATCAATCGTCTTTTCCATGCTTTGACCAGCAAACGCAGCACCTAATTAAATAAATCAAGAAATGTTTGAATAAAGATTGTTTAGTACATAATTTTCACTTTATATCAATCTATAATATATACGATAAACTTTCAATAATTTGACATTCAAAGTATGTCAGATAACAATAATAATAATAATATATAGTCTGACCCTAGTGTGAAATGGTGAGCATCTAGTTTAACAGTGGAAATGGATAAATTAATTACTTGTTAGGGGTGCTAGTCATGCTGTGCAAAGCTATTTTGAAAGAGAAGAATATAACAATTTGTATAGGTTTTTTTTGCTTCATCAAGTTTTTCATTAAATATCATGTAATCTAACATTTTGGTTATTAAAAATTAAATTTTTATTGCAATTAAAATCTTTTCTAAATTATATTTCCACCACTCTTTGATCATTTTCCTTTTTTTTTTTTTTTTTTAAGCCATTCAATTTAGCAGCTTACCAATTACCAATTTTCCCCACAATCAGTGATGGAACTATAATTGGAGAAGATGTTATTATTAATGATATTTTCTATACATAAAATTTCAAAAATACCTACTTGCAACAGTAAAATACATTTAACAAAGTAAACAAAATAAGAATTTAGTTATTTTAAGATAGTTTTTAAGTAAAAAAAAATAATAATAGGAGGCTAACTATATCATTAATTTATTGACTGTGAATGTGTGTGTGTGCATATTTAGAAATAGAAAATATGTATTTTAGTTAACAAGAACTTACAAACAGCTTAAAATAAGTTTTTATCTGGCATAAATTGCCAATTAAAACATGTATTGGATAACTGAGGATAGCATTTCATTTCCTCCCCTCAATGTTCAACAAAAGAAGAATTATTAAAGTAACTTTTTATTATGAAAATCAAAATGAATTTTCATGTATATCCAACAGATATATTTTTGACTTCTTTTTTTTTTTTTTATTTAATTTAAAACACATTAAATTTGTGTTATTTTAAAAGTATTTAAGCAGGTTCTTATTTCAATTTAAAAAGTTTTTTGAATTAAATATTCACTAAAATTAACCATTATATACATCTAGCACATCTTGCCATGTACCAAATACTAAGAATTTCTCTGAAAAACATCTTAAAAATTGAGTTAAATGTTTTTTGAAAGTGTTTATTACTATTATTATTATTGCAAAAATTTCAAGTTAGAATAATGACTTTTAAGAACTTATTTAGAAATTATGAAATCAAGATAAAAGAAAGGAACTAATCATAAAATTAAAAAGTTTTTATATAATTCAATTCAAAAATTAAAATAAATAAATGGAAGTCGCTTTGACTATAAAAATATTCTTAAAATAAAATAATGCACCTAAATCTGATGTTTTATTAAAGGATTCCATTTTATATAGTTATAAAAATTAAAACAATTTTAATATAATTCCTATTGAATTACAAAATTAAGCATCAGGTAAAAACAGCAATAGCAAATTTTATATTTCTTCTTTTCTTTCAAGTCCTTATAATTTGTTGTAATTAAGAATAATTTATTTTATAAAAACTTTTTTTTTTTTTTTTTTTTTAAAACAATAATTTGAATCATAAAAATTTGAACTTACTAAAAATCTTTATAAAAATAAACCAATTTTCAAACAGACACAACACTAAATCATAAAAAACATTTTAATTGTTTGTCAAATAAAGAAGTTCAATAAAATAAACCTGCCACAAATTCAAGGTAAAGTAATTTTTAATATTTAAAAAACAAAATGTTGGAGTATTTGTTCATTATGAACCAGACTGCTTGGCAATTTTAATTTGGAGATGTTATGAATAGCAATTAAATAGAAAAAAAAAAAAAGTTATCTCTTCATATCAACAATAAATAAATAAATCTCAAATATGTAACAAATAATATTTTACTGCCTTAAAACTAGTTTCCTCCTTGAAAATCAGTAGAATTCTTAATGAGTTTAATAATGCATTTTCAGCACCACTTTCGCCAAAATAAAGATGCAACTTGTGTCCTTTTTAATAATAAGCTTTTATTAGTTTCACCTGTATGTTTGTTTGTATGTATGTAACTGACTTTTTCCCCTGGAGATCTATTTCTCCTCATATACATTATTTAAGCTGCAAAAAGAAACATTTACAGGCATCTTTCAGAAAGAAAACAGTTGATTCTTTTTAATACGCTTTTATATTAGTTTCACATGTATGTTTGTTTGTAACTGACTTGTTGGGCTCGATTTTGCCCTACTTTAAGTGATCAGATTCAATTTAAACGTTGTAGACTTATCAAGGACCAACGACACTAAAATAGTTTGATAAGTTTATTATCTCATCATGATTAGGATTGCTAGGATTAGAGATTTTATTTTAACTTATGAAGAGCAATTTAACCCATGTAGAATGAAAGTATTCAGTAAAGACATTCAAACACACATGGGACAGCGGATGACGCACCCTGACTACGGATCAGAGATTCCCCTGTTCGAATTCTGGCTGGCTCAAAATATTCGCATTTAGCCTTTGTTTTACTCACAATTACATTATTGTAAGAACTATAGTTCCACTCCTCCATACCGGAACCTCATTTAAAAATTATAGTTTACAAACACTAAAAACATGCTTTTAGAGTAAATCAAACTAAAAAGTAAATTAATAGTTTAAAAACTAAAAAATCACGCCTTTAGAATTAATCAAACTAAAAAGTAAAAATAATTGTTAACATAAGAATAAAATGACTGATGAGTAAATGAATGTCACGGTTCTAAAAAAAAGCGTGGGGTGCTTTGTATGACATTTTAAAACTAACTCTGCATTTTGGAATGAAACTAGTGAAAATTATAATGATTGATATCGAGCACCCCACGCTTTTAGAACAGTGACATTCATTTTCTCGTCAGTCATTTTATTCTTATGTTAACAATTATTTTTCACTTTTTTTAGTTTGATAAACTCTAAAAGCATGTTTTTTTTAGTTTTTTAAACTATTCCTTTATTACATATACATCCAGGTAGAATGTAATTGTTACTTGAAAGAGTAGTATTGCATCAAAGTTTTTAGCCAGAAAATCACAAAATTTTTACTTGTTAAATATTTATACAGACAAGGCAATTCAAAATTATAAAGTTTCTTCAGATATTTTCAAATGAAACATGAGACTAACAAAAATGTGTGCAAATGCACAAAACATGTATGTTGTGCAGAGAAAACTAAAATTAAGTTTTCAGTCATAGGTGATGCAATTCATAGCATTGTCAAGCAACTGGTTTCATTTATAATGAATAAATTTACAATTTATGATTTCAAGTGTTAAATATGTTTCTAGTGCTAATGTAGTTGTTTTTAAAAATATTAACTGCTCTTAGTTAATTATAAAAACACTTAACTATATACATTCTTAACTGTAACTCTAAAAAATATGAGAAAAATATGCTAAATTTTTATTACACATATGTTTTAACATTTTTACAATGCTTATCATATATTAAAATTTTGATTTTTAAATTGTTATTTAATTAAATAAATATAATTAAATTAATTGTTCATAGCAATGCTCTCTACAAAGAAAAAAATAAAATATTAGCATTAATGTAATAAATTTAAAGAACAATTATAAATATAAAATAATTAATTCATGCAGAACTCATTTCATACAGTTTTGAGAGTAAAAAAAAAATTGAAATTGTTTGTTTTAGAAAACTAACCAAGATTTAAAACGATTCTAAAGCTTTGAAAAATTTAAAAGAAAAACAGAATACTTTGTTTTTTCCTTCAAAATGAAAATCATTTCAAAACTTACAATCTATTATTAAGCTGTGTACTAAGAAATTAATTCAACACTACAACATTAATTTGATAGCAAATTAATGAACCTTACCTTTCTGCCCATATCATTATCGGGAAGATAACAATGACGAGGAAAGCCTCTGGCTGTGTACTTCCTACCAGGCATGGGATGTTCTGGGCCCTAGAGAAAAAATTTTTGTAAGAACTGTACATGTATAATATTTGAACTAAAAATATAAGACAAATTTAAAACAATTGACAATAAATTTTGAATTTTTTTCTCATTCTACGTGTTTAACTCTTTTTTAACCAAACTTAAGTTATTTGAAATTGAATAAGAATTCTAAGCAATAATATAAAAATTTTAGGCTATATTGTCTCCAGTTAAGAGAAAACACAAATATTAATTTAAAGGTTTTTGTAAAATAAAATTATTAATTATATAGTTAGATTATCATCAGAAATCAATTTTTAAGATGGATTTTTCAAAAAAATTATTTTTATTTTAAGAAAAATACAGCTTAGAAATTGATTTCTGACATCTATTGTGTAATACTCATAATAAGTAAATTTTTATCAACTGGTATTCACTACTTATTAAAATTTTTAAAAAAATCCAATTTTATAAAATTTATGTTTTTCAAATATTTTGCAATAACACACCTGAGTGCCTGACGGAATGTCATATATAATCCTTATTGTATCACATTCAGGATAACCTGGAAGAGAATAGGGCAGAACATGGTAGATCATGTCCCCAGAGGGTTGTATTCCATACTTCACACCATGAATTGTCTTACAAACTGGACACTGAAGACAATTATCCTGTAATTAAAAAAAAAAAAAAAATATTGAAAAATATGAATTTTTAATATTTGAACTTTTAGTTAGTTTCCTATATATAAAAAATAACTTTTAAACAGATTTAATTCCTTCCTTTCACAAATTTAATTTTTTTTTTTTTTTAATATGCTTTTAAACTTATTGTCTAATAACAAAAAAAATGTAGTTGTAAATAAAATTGAAATTGTTTTCAATAATGCATTTCGATATATACTCTATTATGGCAATATGTATTCTATTATTATCCAATATTTATCATAAAAACAACTATGACATTAATTTTTAATATTTTTTTAGAATTACATAACTAAATATCACAACTAAAAACCATCACTTACTCTTGGTCCATTATTATACATGGCTAAGAGACATGATTTATGAAACACATGTGGACATTGTTTCAATTGGACAACAGTAATATCATCATCATAAGAAGATCCACCAGATAAAGGTTCACAACAGATAATGCAATCCTGAAAATTAATATAGTAATATAAAAAATTTAGAATTTCTTTTAGGGTTCTTAACATTATTGAGAACACCTACAATTGATTTACAATTCATTTATAATTAAAATATACTGCATCTGGTAGGATATAGTCACCATTTGTACTTGTGCAAGGATGAGCAAATTGATCAAAACTGTCATCTTTGTATAACTGAGTAGCAATGATGCTTCTGGAAAAATATACAGATCTGTGCACCCGCACACACACACACAAAAAATGTTTTGCATTTATACTGAATTCTTGAAATATGTCTCTTTTCTAAAGACTGGGATAATAGCAGGTTTCTTAGACTTATAAGCCAGACTCTTACTTATTATTCAGATTTTTGTTATTAAGTCAATTTGCAAAAATATCTGGGTTCATCACTAAAGAGGTCAGACCTATAAAGATTGACTCCAATGGGTATATGTGCATGTCAAATTAAACCTTTCATTTGAGAGCTTAGTGCATGGGATAAACATAATCCTGGATGTCTTGCACATAATGCTTCTTCATGAAATTAATCTATATACTAGCCACCATCTAACTGCTGCTACAAATGAGAATCTGAAGTAAATTAGTGCCTTCCTGAAGTTAGCTGCAAATAGTAATGTATATAGAGAGTACTCATAGAGATACAAGAGTTGTATCTCTATGAGTACCATGGCTATAATTCCCAGAAGCTGGTTCAATTCTTAGAAATTCATTCTACATTTTATGAATGAACAAAAAGTCTAACATTCAACAATATTGCTACATAAGATTGACTCTGGTCTGTTTCTATTTTCCCATTAGCTCACAATCATAGTTCTTCAGATAAATGATAATGATTACTTGTACAGAAACATGATTATCTTAAGATTTCATTGTACATTTTCTACTAGAAGAAACTAAAGACAGTTTTACCATGAATCGAATGGCATTTAACAAGAGCAGCTCCATTGATTTGCATATTGTAATTTAATGTAACATAACTTTTTATGCATACTGCATAATTTTTATGAAAATTTTCTGGCTTTTGGCCATGTAATTGCCATTTTTTTTTTTTTATACTTGTCAATTTTTATAAATGTGTACATTAAAATAATCGCAATTGGTAGAAAATCAAATTTGGTGTTAAAAGCACACAAAAATGCATTTATATAGGATTTGCCTTATTATTCTATAAATATTTTTAATCTAAATATATTCATTTGGAGAAAACATGTTGGAAATGACAGAAAAACAGGATATATAATTACTGTTGAAATTTTAATTAAAACTCTTAACATAAATACTGGTGATTTGGGAAATTGTCAATAAACACAAAGAGGACATACTGATAAAATCAAATAGACTGCAAGTTATTCTTTATACTCAGAAATGCAATTATTTCTAATGAAGAATTTGATCTATTTAGTTTAAAATTCTTCACATCAGCAAATGGTTACATTGTCTGTATGTATGTATGTATGTATGTATATATGTATGTATATATATATATATATATATATATATATATATATAATAAGCATTCAATGAGCTAGTTTTCTCCGTTACAATTTTCTATAATTGTTCCAAGTCAAAATGTATCATAGGTCTAACCCTATGTAAATCAGACATATGTATTCCACATTAAAAATATTGATGTATGTAGCACAAAAAGGCTAGCATTGCATAAATTCTAGCCAATAAGCAAAAAAACAGAAAAGGTAAACAGTTTCTAATAGAATTCAAACATAAAAAATTATTAACCTAGAATAATGTATATAAAATATTTTATTTATTAATTTGGTATTTAATAGATAAAATATTTTAGATATTTATATACATATATATTATATGTAAAATATTTTGTGTAGAGAAATTTTAAAATATGTGGAGAATGAAGATAATCATAAAATTTCACATGTATAAAATACTTTCATCGATTCATTATTTTTTATAAAAAATTTCTTAAAACCATACTTAAAGTTTGTTTGACTTATATCCAAAATAAGCCAAGAAACCCAGTACAAAAATAAATGAAATTGATAATGATGGTAGCTTTTTTTTTTTCGTTAGTGACTTTCGTCTTTCAAGAAAAAAGAAAATAAAAGTGAAAGTTGAAAAAAATTTCATATAATTGACAACTTAATAACTTTCATAATTATCATTAGATCTTCACATAAGCAGTATCATCGAAATGGCTTGAAGGGAACTAACTTATGATGCAATGTAATTGATTAACAAATTAATTAACATGGTCAATTAATCTCTTAATTAATATTTACATTTGGAACCCGGTATTTTTAGTGAAATTGATTCAGTAAAATATAGTATATGCACCATTTTTTTTGTGATAAATTTCCTATAACTTTTAAAATTGCAAAAAAAAAGGGGGGCTGATATTAATATTACAATCAATTCATTCATTAACTATACAATTTTACAATTTAAGAAAAAGCAAGAAAATTTTGCTTGATTTCAATGAACTATAGATCACATTATAGATCACTATTTTTCTTTAATTGAGCCAAATTAACTAATAAGCATTGATAAGACAAGCTCTATTAAGAATTGGTTTAAATATATAAAAGAGGAACAAAAAAAAAAAAGCAGAGTTTTCTTTTTTTGCACTGTTTATTTATTTTACTGTTTGCAATTGATGAAAATGAAAGAATTTTTTGCATAATTTTGGCTTAATAAAAATCTGTTTTAAGTGAACACTTATTTGAAATTTGCCCAAACAAGTTTTTAAACTGTTTACAAAGAAATAGAATAATTATTTAGCATTTTTATTTTTTTCTTTAATAAGATAATTTTCAATTTAAATCAAATTAAAATGAAAGAATGTAATGGTTACAAAGTTTTATTTCAAATTATCAAATGATTATTAATTGGTAACATTTTTTAAAGTTTTGGATTTGAAATTAATTTATAAATTATTCATTTTCTATTAATTATTTATTTTAATAATAATGCAATATTTTTTAATTATTTTTCTCATAACAAATCAAGCAAATATTTTATTAGAGTATTTAATAAATAGAGAAACAATTTTTTTTTTTTTTTTTTTTTTTGTAATAATGAAATAGTTATTTCATTTTTTATTCATTTCAAATATTCTTGCAAACACTTATAGTTTAATGTCCATAATTTCCATTTAATATTTTAATATATTTACTTGTATTTTATTTTATTTATTATTTTTTATATATATTTTAGTTTCAATCTACATATTTATTTGTTTATTGTGCTGTTGTACAAAAATATCATAATATCTATAACTGGATTTGTTTAAGTTTTCTTTTGAAATATTTCTAAATTCTAGTTTTATAATTTTGAAATGTTTTCTTAACAAAATCTATTTTAAACTTATTTTTATTATTTTAATTTAACTTGCTATAAATTTATGTATATATTTGATACTATATATTTTAATATACAAGGGGGAAAAATTTTAATTTAATATGAGATAGGTGCAATTAAATATAATTAAAAGAAAAATATTTTTACTGTAAAAAATTAAATTTTATTTTATTTTAAGGCAGAACAACCTTAAATGCTATTATTGAAAAAAATTGTTTATTGTGATAAGCCTCTGATTTAATACTTTTTCGGAACACAGCATGTCTGAAAACAGTATATTCCATTATGATGCCAGAGATATACACGATAAATCTGTAAACAGTTGAGATTATACATTAAATTTTAGAAAAACAACATAAGACTCAGAGTTTGGGCAGGGAGGGGTATTTGTTCCAAATTGTGATGGGTATCAGAGACCAAAATCGATTTACTAAATTGGTATTTTAATTGTAAAATGATCTTTGGCTTAATAGCCAACGAAAAAAGGCTACAAGTTCTAATGTATACTCTGAATAAATATTTACTCCAGGGATTTTCAATAAAAATTGAAGTTATAAAACATTCTTTAACTTCTTCCACCAAAGAAAGAATTTTTTTTTTTTTAAGTATTTATCTTTCTTGCAAACGATGTCCACTGAAACAAATTTAATTCTTTATATGCATTTTTTGCTGAATATTAGATCAAAATCATAATAAAATGGAACATTCTTTATTAATGAATGACAGAAATTTTATTTTAACAATCTATCAAAATAAATTTATTCATTTGAAATGAAATCAATGGCATCCCTTTTAGATATTTTTATATAACTGTATGCAGTAAATAATACAATTTATATATAACTTAATAGTCATAGAATTATACAAGTATAGAGAAAGATTTATTATTAGCTAGATAAATAATTTTCTTTCATGATTTATAAATAATTTTAAAAATTGAATTTTAAAATTTTGTTAAATATTAACATGTATTAGAACATTGAAAAATTTTAGTAATCCTAATATTTTATTTAGGACTTCAACAGATATGTTATATTAAATAAAATATCCTTCATTTTTAAATACTA
The DNA here is from genome assembly GCA_021605095.1 of Caerostris extrusa. NCBI lineage: Eukaryota > Metazoa > Arthropoda > Arachnida > Araneae > Araneidae > Caerostris > Caerostris extrusa. The sequence continues at coordinate 170,208 of BPLR01000334.1, read as the reverse complement.
ACCACTACATTTCATAGTTTAAATTATGTTTTTAATATAGGAAAACATTTTCTTTCAATTGGTGTAAAAAATTTTAAAAATAATATTAATTAGAATGCATGATGTTGTTTAATATAAAAAGTTTCATTTAACATCGGGAAAATCAATTTTTTAAACTCCTATGGCACCAAACCTTTTATCAGATGACTAGAAAAAGTTATAATATATTAATTTTATCAAGTTGGAATCAAATTGCAGTAAAAATATTGAGTTCTACAATGAAAACATTTCTAGTTAGTGGTTCATTAACCCTATTAATTAATTTTGTTAATCAACTATATTGCAATATAAATTAGTTCCTTTCGAGTCATTTTCAAAGATACCTTATGTGAAGATTTAGTGATACTTGAAAAGTTGTTAAGAGTATATTTTTACTTTTCAATTGTACTTTATAATGTATGTATCATTTTAATAAAATTAAAATATTTAAAAATAATAAGCAAAACCCCACAATAATAATAATTCACATTGATATGTGAATTTTGATATTAGATATGCCAAAAATATAATGAAATAAAATATCATGTATATAAAAATAACTTTTCTTTGTGTCTTAAAAAAAGAGACTATGTGAGAGTTTACTCTCATAAAACAAATTTTTCTTTATCATACAATTTCTACTTTTTAACAATCATCCTATTTTTGACTACCTCTTATGTACAATTTTATAAAACATCTTAATCTCTTATAAGTCATGTATAAATTTCTAAATATCCAGCATTTCATTTAATTTTCTACAAAAGTAAATAGCTTTAAAATCTCATATGAAGATAATGTTCCAAACTTATTTAATCTCTGAATTGAAAATGGTCACAATACATAATTTCTTTCTTATATATGCATTAAAAGCCAATCAATGGTAATGAAAACGTAACAATTAATAATGAAAATGAAATAAAATATTATTACTAATTACTTCATTTTTAACATTTGATGAACTTGCATCAACTTCACTGGTATATTCTTTCAAAACATCCCCAGTCCCAGTTTCAACTTCTGTTTCAGAAATAATTTCAAGTTTCACTGGAAGAAACAAAAATATTAAATATTGTTGTTAAAAAGTCTTTAAAAAATGTGTAAGGAACACACATAAAGAATTTTTTTAAATAAGAAACCAAATAGCAATTTTTAACACAAAATAATATTTTATTGGTTGTACAAAATATATAGAGATAAATTAATTTTATAAAGAAATGTATGCAGATTTAGATATAAATCAAAAATAAAATTGATATTAAAAATACATATAGTGAAATGAGAAATGCAATAAAGAGGAATCTCAAATATGATAAAAATATAGTTTCCATTACTGACAAAATGGTAACAAAATTACACACCTCTATAAAGAAAGCCTTTATGATTTTTGTACATATAATATGCAATATTTTTATCTTATGTATAATCAATACCCATAAGATAAAAAAATATAATAAATTAAAAAAAAAAATTTTAATATAATAATTTTTAAGTTACGCTAATATTCCAAAGACAAACATTAGATCTATACAGGCAAACATTCTATTGGGATGATTATGAGTTATAGTGAAATTTTCTAAACAGGTCAAATTTACTGAATTATGCTCTAAACCCCTTCTCCCTACTTTTGCAATACAAATTTTTTTTGAGAGATTCCAGTTGAAGTGCATACCACATTCCGGTCTTAGAACAAAAAAAAAAGTATACTAAACTGGTGGTGCAAAAAAGATGCTTTATAAGAAAGTGTCATATGGTTTGATTATTGTATAGTATTTTACCACTGCTTATAGAAATCCATGGTTTTGTTGTTGTTTTTAAGTATATTTATTTAAATATGAAGAATAACTATTTTTGAGAAATACAGATTTTTAAATTGACAATACAAAATTTTTGGAATGGGTAATATCAAATTTTTTTAATTTTCTGAAATTTTAAGAATATAATCACCTATTACATTTTACTCATATATGTTATATATAATTAAAAAATATATTCATGGGCATAAATTTCTTTTATAATAATAATGGTAAATCATTATGTACAAACATGCTTGCATACCTTTTTTTTCTTCCTTTTATTTCTTCTATTGCTCACTGGAAAAGAATCTATCCCAGGAACAGGTTTTAACAATGAATGATGAGTATGAGGAGGTCTATGGTCGTACCATGGCTTACCATTAACAATAGCAGCTATGAAAAAATCAATATATTTATAAAATACATTTATAAAAGTAAAAGTTTTAAAGAAAATATAAAATAAAAATAAATTTTAAAAAAATATTTTTTTCATTACCTATGGTATTGCATTTTGAAGAGTTGCTTCTAAAAAAAAAGAATAATAAAGAAATGCATTTAAACTAAGAGTAAAGTATACATAATAATAAAAATACATCTGTGCATCATTATAGAAATAAAATAATTAAATATTAAATGATTACAGAATTAATAATTTATAAAGGAAAACAAAATTAAGTCAAGATATCTATCAAAAACTTTGTATTAATACACAGTATAATCTGTCATTAACTAGAGAAAACAATTCTAGCAAAAATAAATAATAGAAAGAATGATAAAGAAATGAAAAGAAAGAAAGAAACAGAAAAGAAACTTTACTTATAAAAAAACTCTTGCCAAAAATAGATTTTTCAAACTTATAGATGTTTTAATTTTATGAGAATTAAATCCCATCCAAAACAAAAGAATAAAATTAATGAATAAAAATCTAACTACAATAATACTATTTAGATAATACTCCCATTTAAAAATGGTTTCATTCATTTTTATAAATTAACATAAAATATTAATTAAAATGCATACTACAACATAGCAAAATGTTATAATAATTTAGTAAATTTTAAAGTTAAATCAAAAAAATTTTGATGGTAAATTTTTTCATTTAACAATCAATTAGTTTGATGACTTAAATAATAATAATTTGATTGGAAAATTAACAAAAAAATGTATCACAATTTCTTGCTTATAATCCATGGATAATAAATTTAAAAATCCTTAAAATTTAGGAGGGTGGTTGATAAACTACAACATATAATGTGTATCGTGTTTTGTGAACATTTTCTTTCCAAACAAGTTTTATAAAAATCAATTCTTTAAAACCAGCACCTAAAAATATTTTTTACCAACAAAAAAAAAAAAAAAAGATAAAACTTTCTGTGAGAGAAAAAATGAATGATCTTCTAAGCATAGAGGAGGTAATATGATAGATATAAGTAATAAAGCCAAAAGTACTTTTACAAAATCCGACTTGCATCCTACATAGGGTCAACTACACTATGAAAAAAGACCTGAATAAAGCTATAGATGAGAATTAAAACCACTTTACATATCGCCAAATTAATAATTAACTAATAATATTTCTGGCACATATGAAGCTGAAAAAATGTCTCACCATAATGACTCACAAAACTTATTAAATGTGTATCTTCTTTCTAGCTTACACTATCTTAAATTATTTATATATGATTTTTAACAATTGCATGAGTAAGCCTTGATTGCTAAATTATGAATAATTTGTATCCATTTTTTTTTTCCTTCCAACTACAAAAGAAAAATGTTTATTTTATATAAATTGCTCATACCTGGCATAATGTGTCCAAAGTTAATTAATCTTCATAAGAAAGGTTTCTATTTCTTCTAATCATAAAGATATATAATTAATACAAATGAAAACTAATTTAATAAATAGTCAAGAATGTAAAAGTGTACTTTTAACTGCAAACACATAGATGTTTTTTGTTTCTAAATTATCCTTATCATATTTTCTTTTAGAAAATATCTAATTAAGTAAATTTAAAAACCCTTTTAATTATTATAATAATTCATTCTTATGAAATTATCATTCATTTCATAAGAATGAATTATTATAACGAATTAGTTATTATAGAACGAACTAAGTTTTGTCTTTTTATGACTACAAAAAAAAAAAGAAAAAAATATTAAAATTAAAAAAAGTTTTAAAAATATTTGATACCTAATAAATGAAAAAACCTTACTATTACTTTGTTATGATTTCAAAATAACTTAAAATGCATTAAATGAAGAAATAAAGGTTGATAACTTATTATAATTAGTTATTATACAAATGGTTTTCACAAATTCTGCTTACCATTCATCAATTTATATTTTTGTGCATATTAAAATCTTTCATAAAATAATAATAATAACATTACAAATGCAAGTGAAATTAAAAATGCTTTTTTAAAGGCACAAACTTATCAAATGCTAAAATCAACTTCAAATAATGATAAAGGTTTAGTATGCATAACTAAATTATTCCAGTATAAAACTACTTACAATTCTATATAAATTATGTAGCTTAAAAATATATATATAATCAAAAAGTCACAATGCTGTTTTCCCCCCAAAGAATGTACCAAATTTTCCATTTCTTTCTCTTATTTAAAAATAGACTAAATAAGAAATGAAAATTTCTCATATTTCAGTTTTAATAAAAATAAACTGAAAATTAACTATGAATATATTTTATTTAAACATGTATGGTCTTCTATTTATTACAAATTTAATATATTTTCTGATATATTGAAAAATTTGAAATGAATAAAAACTAAATTCAATGCTTATCTAATTTAGGGAGGGAAAAATTCCCAAACTATAAAACAATTAAAATGCAAACAATCAATTTTAAACCACTGAATATAATTTATGAAATAATTCCTTAAAAAAAGAAAATTATACTTTTCTCAAATATATTGCCTTTAAGTAAGGCTATTTAGAGATTGAAATTATATTTAACAATATTTTAAACTTCTAAAAAATGAACAGAAATTTTAAACAAATGAAATGACCAGCAATTATAAATTAATGTTAACTGTTAAAAACTAATAAAAATTAAATAAATAATTGAATAATTAAAAAATTTAACAGAATTATAAATTAACATTAACTGTTAACTTCTCTGCTGTAGAATTCCATTTAAAATTTCTTGCCACATGTTTATACTAAGAAATTATTTACTTGGATAAAAAGGTATACAATTAATAAAAATCGAAATTATCAAACTGTTTATTATATTTGTAATAACAAATAATTCATTATCAATTTCATGATATTTCATGCCAATTAAAAAACAAGTAATAATAAATAAACTTATATGAGTTTAAGTATAATAAAAATGACAAGTTAAACAGTAAAAACTATTTTATTTGAGTAATTCATTTATTATCTCTTATTTAAACTTATCCAATGTCGCTCTTATCCTTTAATTATTCGATATTTATCAGGCATGATTGTAGGTATCATTAAAATTTTCTGAAGCTGTACATGAAACAAATTCCCATCCTTTTTCAATATAAAATTCATTGAATAATTCAAATTGAAGCCAACATCATATTCCTTAGTTAAAGTGGCAAACAAAAACTGTATTTTGTCAAAATTATTCTGAGCCATATTTTTAAATAAGCATTGTACTTGTTACTTTCAAAACTCATTTGCAATAATTACATGTCTAAATTTTCTTATTTTATTACAATTCATTCTTAAAAATGTATTTTATAACAACAGTATCTTTGCATAAAATAATAATATTTCCTTTTCATAGATGATTTTTTATCTCCCACTGTACATTTAAAATAAATGTCTTTTAGTTAAAAAGCATGCTTAATTGAAGGTGCAAAATAAGTATGCAATAAAATGCCATATCATATTTATAATATTTAAATGTGTTGTATTTCATCACCATTCCTTATAAAGATCATGAATTTTTAAGAATATTAATTTCAAATATATCTTACTCAATCAAGAATAATATTCTAGGAGGAATCTATCTTAGGAATTATATTTCGAATAGAATATCTTATTTTTGGAAATGGATCTTTAGAATCATTAACGTGAAATTTTGAGTAGGTATCATCAAAATATTTAAATTTCTGAAATTTCAGTACACAATCATCCCTGGTACTTATAATTAAAGAGATTGGAATTTAAATTTCCTTTACTATAAAATAAGCAACAATTTTTAAGTGTTAAATAATAACAAAACTTTAAACTAAGATTCCTATGTTTAGCTAAAAAAAAAAAATTTAACATATTTAATGAGTTATAAATTGTCACAGAAATATTACAAATCTAATAAATAAACTAACTTTTACACTTTTTTTCCGAATGTTTAAAAATGTTTTAAAGAATTAATACTCCATAATGCAAATAAAATTAAAATGAATATAATAATTCCATTATATATATAATTAATAATTACATTAAAAATATTTTGTATTAAAATTTTCAGGATATGAAATTTTATAGTAACATTTAGCCTTTATTAATTAATGTGATGAATTTTAATTAAGCTGTTCCTTCCCCCCCCTCTTTTGAGGGAAATAGATGAGCAATATAAAAAATATTTAAAAATTTAAAAGATGGAAGATTATGTAACTTTTTCATTTGTAAAGGAAGCAAAATTGTTATTCATGGAAAACTATTACAGCATTTTATTCTGTTAAAAAAGCTTTTATAATGAAATTTTTCAAAAAAAAAAAAAAAAAAGTCAATAAATAAATAACATCCTTATTATTTTTTCGATTGTAAAAAAAATTATTACACTAATTACAAATAGATTTTATATATTAACTATTATTAACAAATTAATTTGATGAGCATTACAAAACAGTTCTCATTTACTATTAAATCCGAAAAAAAAATTTTATTTCATCAAGTGAAAAAAAGAAAATATTGCCACTGTAAACATGCTTCAATACATTGGTTGAAACACTAGGAACTTAGTAGAACTTATCTGAAATATTTTAATTATGATCAGCGTTAGAAAGTAAAGAAAAAAAAAATAGTTATATCATTTCTAAACTTCCAATAATTTTAAATGGATGATTTTATCAAATGCAATTAAAAAAAAAAAAAAATTGAAGTTTAAATTTCCACTTAAAACTTATAAGCCAAATTAGATGTAAAATTAGTTAGATGTAAAAATTTTAATAAAGCTAGTCACTGAATGACACATGTGGAAAATTTTGAGCAAATCCTAATAATACTTTTCTTTAAGCTTTAAAATGACACATAAACTTGTAATAATAATAGGATAATTTATCAATTTAAAAAATCTAAACTATAAAAATAGATGGCAGAAAAAATATAAATAAAATTATAATAATTTTATGTACAACAGTAAGACAACTTAAATAAGATATAGAAATCAACATGGCATAATAAAAATGCTTTTATTAAAAATGAGGTTAAAATACACATCAATGCTGAACATGTAATAATGTAACAAAATTTTTAAAAAAATTAAGAAAATAAATTATAAAAAATAAACTCGATGCTCAATCTATAAAAGAATTTTTTTTTTTAAGTTATACATCGCTGTAATAAACATTAATAAAAATTAAAAATATAATTTCATAACTAAAAAAACATTAAGTAGAAAATACAGCCTGAGTAAAAACTTTAAGGCCAGTAAAAATTTTTGAGAAAATGTAAAATGAAATAAAAGGGATTCAAATAATATTAATTATTAAAGTTCATTGATAAGAAATAAATGCTATAAACATAATTTGTAAATACATAATTATGAGAAACATGTGGTTATTTACAAAAGTATTTCTGCCTGAGTAAAACTTTAAGGCCACCAGTCATTTTTAAAAATAAATATAATATAATCGTGTAATTACCATTGCAACTACTAGCTTGTGACAACGCTGCGATTTTCATATTTGTCATAAACGTTTCTTCAAGTATTGGTGATCTTTGTGAAGATGGCGAAGGGTAAGAAGTTAACTGATCGTGAAAGAGGACAAATCGAAGCTTTGTCTTCAACAGGAATGAGTAGTCGTGCTATTGCGATAAAGATAGGAAGATCAAAGACTGTAGTCAACAATTTTTTAAAATTGAAAGACAATTATGGTAAAAAGAATACTGGGGGAAGACCTAAAGCTTTGTCCTCGTGATGAAAGAAGAGTTTGCCAACTTGCATCTACTGGAAAGTACTCAACCAGGAAACTGATTCCAACGACAGGTTTAAAAGTTTGTCAAAAAACGATTTATAACACAATTAGAAGGTCTGAAGGTACACTTATACAGCAAAATTGACTAAGCCTCAGTTACTGCAGAGACACAAAATAGAGCGTTTGAACTTTGGCCAGAAAGTCATGACCTAGGACAACCAATGGATAGAAATTATTTTTCTGACGAAAAAATGGAATTTGATGGACCAGATGGCTGGAATTTCTACTGGCATGATATAAGAAATGAAAAAGAAATATTCTCCAAGCGCCAATTAGGTGGAGGGTCTGTCATGACTTGGGGCTGTTTTTCTTACAATGGTGTGGGCTGAATTGCATTCATTTCAGGTAGAATGAATTCACAAGGATACCAAAATGTCCTAACAAATTATCTTTTGCCAAATGCTGAATGTCTTGCTGGAGAAAATTGGAAATATCAGCAAGACAATGCACCGATCCATTCGAGTAACAGCACAAAAAATTGATTCCAAGTCAACAATGTTGAAAATGTGAAATGGCCAGCTAGATCACCTGACCTCAACCCAATCGAGAACCTTTGGGCTGACTTAGTAAGACGAGTTTATGCAAATGGGAGACATTTTACATCAACAACAGAGCTGAAATCTACCATAGAAGATGAATGGTATAAAACCGACCCCACCATTTATCAAAACTCGTTTCATCCATGAAAACAAGAATATTTGAAGTAATTCGAAGTAATGGCTCCTACACAACCTTCTAAGAATTTGTAATTTTTTCTTATATGTTATTTTCTATATTGGTCTTAAAGTTTTTACTCAGTCTCAAATATTCATCTGTGTGTTCTGTAATATTTTCTAATAATAAAATATTTGCAAATTAATTTTTCTCCTTTTTTTTACTTTTATTTAAGCTCAATAATTATCAATCAAATGGTATTTTAATTCCTCAGTTTAAATGTTTCCATTTTCTCAAAAATGTCTACTGGCCTTAAAGTTTTTACTCAGACTTTAATTCATTCACAATCATTTATACACTAATGTTCCACACATTTACCCAATTTTTTTTTTTTTTTTTTATATACAAAGACAGAAAAAACATACAGCATATACATAAGTGCTAGTAAAATTTGCCAAAATACTCACGACGAGTTTCCATGAGCATTTTGATTGGTATCGCAGCTTAATGTATCATCACAATTTGCACCAACAGTTTCATCGGCATCATTTAATACAGCAACATCATTTGAATCATCAGCTATATAAGTCCTCTTTACATTTCTTATATATTGATTCACTTGTTGAAGCAAAGCATCAGTACCAGGGATTTCTTTTCCGAGGTCAGAGTAATCAGCATCTGTTACTGGACTAGTAGCAGCAGTAGAATCATTTATACAATTAGGCTCATTTTCATTAGAGTTGTTTGCATCATTGTCAACACAACTAGTTACTGGGTACGGAGAAACATTCTGGATCCTTCGTATGGGACGTTTGCGTTTTGTTTGTTTGTTGATTTGCACCATTTTTTTAAAATCTATTTCATAGTTGTAACCACGAAACGCTTTTTTAAGGGTTACACTCTTTAATTCCTGAAGAAAGATTTAAAATAACACAGATAAAAATATGTGCAATATAAAATTGATAATATAAGTAAACAAAACAGTTTGTGAAAGTAAGACAAACATTGATATGCAAATATTTTGTCAATAAAAGGAAAAGTTTTACTTTTATGAATTTAAAGAGTTACTTAACAAAGGGATTTTTATTTCACAATTATGTCCGAATTCAATCATAAACATGACAATTTTAGGAAAATTAAATACTTGTATTTTATTAATTAAAAACTATTAACTAAGTACAATGCATGATTTGAAATAATTTATCTGATGGTTGTAGCTGATTTTGATATGTGTTGTACTGGAGTTACTTTTAACGCATTTTAAGGGGTACTGAAATTATTTAAAATATTGAAAGAAAATAAGGTAAAATTATCTTTTAATGAGCTTTTTGCTGCATTAAATTCTATTTGTTATCACTGATTCCTATAACTTACAAAAATTTATTATTACTTTGATATGCAACTGACATAATAATTTTACAAATAAAAACCATACAAGCACTAAAACAAGATCAGGCATTCCCATCATAAAAGTAAACTGTCAATAACACTCCATATTTTGCAATTCACAAAATTTAAACATTCATAATTTTACATATTCTTTTAAAAATTTGGCGAATTTCGTAAATAATTATGCAATTAAATCAAAAGCATTATCCTAAATTTTATACTAAAACATTAATGAGTCATTTATAAAACACTTTTGTAAAAAATAAAACATGTCTAGAAGTAAAACTTAATATTAAAACTTCAAAATTATTGTATAATAAACATATTTTAAAAAATCCTGGTACCCAAAATCTTTTTGAGAATATGATAAATATTTAATAAGGCTATTATATTATTCTAAATTATTATTTTTGTTTGTATTGAACACAATTTTTCAATACATCTAACTATCAAAATTTTAAAATAAAAATAATATAGCACAGTCTTCAAAACCTTAAAATATTAAAGAGTATTTGTAATTTTTTTACATCAATTTCAAAACTGTCAGCATATTTTATTATAAAGATGATCGTTCACTGGAATTTTCAAAAACAATAACTGTATGCAGTAAATATGTTCACATTTTTCATGAATTTTTAAATTTTAATAATTGCAAATAATAAACATTATTAAAAAAGCATCATATCCTTTAAAAATGAAATTCAATAAAAATAACACTTTGATAATCGTGTAATATTAATTTTTATATTTTTAAAATAATAAAAATCAGATTTAAACTGCAGTATAATTCGATTACATTATCTAGTCATTTTAATGATTATTTTTATTAATCTTTAATTATAAAGTTTCAGTTAACACAAATAATCAACTCTTATATAAAGTCTTTAAATTCAAAACTTTATTATGATATAAAAACAGCATACTCATAAATATATTTTCATTAAAGGCAACTTAAAATTCCTTATCCAAACAAATCAAATTAAAGTAAGTTTTAAATGTTGGTATTACTTTTACATCAATGCAAAGTTAAAACTTTTAAACATTGTGTGGTAACAAAGTAGCACAAATTAATTGAAAGTTAAATTTAATACAAAAAAGGGTGTAATAAAAACATCGAATATTTCATTGAAATTTTATAAATAAATATATTATATTCATTCATTACTAGAAAATGTGCATCTTATATCTTACTTTTCTCATATATGATGTGCTCACTAGAAAAATTAATTAAAAGTATTCAAAGCTGTTTAATTACAAAAACAAATTAGGAAGTACCAAGTACCAAGAATTGTCAGGATAAGTAAAAAAAATTTTTGAGATTTATTGAGTATACTTTAAAGATAGTACTATCTTTATAAACTAGGTCTGCTTCGAGTTTTCTTTTGGAGAAAAAAATCAATCTCGCTGCTAATATGTTGGGATGTTATATTCTTATAGGTCTGAATGTTCACCTTCATTGAAATGGGTGCTGCTTTTCAAATATTTTATGGATTCTGCCCTTTGATTTACCAGAATAAAGTTTGTTTTTATCCTTAAGACAAAAATAAAATGTCATAAACAATTTCAAGTACCAACTGATTAAGTAATACAGAATGGTTATTATTTATTGCATGTTTGAGTTTTTTTGCAGAATAAACAAGAGAATGAAAATTTAAGTTAAAAATTACTTGTTAGATTACTTAACATAAACAAATTATTAAATTCAATTTTTTGAAACGGGTACAATTTTCTTTTAAATTATTGAACTAATTTGTTATAAATTTTAACAATTCTATTATGTTGTGAATTAACTATTTAAATTTTTTTTATCATTGACAAAGGTAAATAATCAAAGGTAATAAAGACAAAGGTAATAAAGGTAAGGGAAGAGAATTTTGAAATTGTAGATTTGAATTCTGGAATTTTTAAGAAAGTTAAAAAAAATCTTTCTATACTGATCTAAAATTTCTAGATTTTATAAGAAGCAGATGATGATTTCAAAACTATCCTCCAGTGGAATAAAAAGTACAAATTCTTTACTTTTGTTATTAAAAGCAATAGCATTTTTTTTTTTTCTTCATACAACTGTGAAAACAAATTTTTGTTGCAATCTTCTATAAACTCCTTTCAAAACTTCCGTAGTTTATAAGAGAATTTTTAAAAATTCCAAAATCCATCCCTCTTAAAAATTTTTATAAAATTTTAAAGAGATAAAAAATAATTTAATTAAAATATTATTTTACAACAAAGTTTATTATTTTAATGGTAATTTTTTTTCAGTTAAGTATTCAGTAATTGGAGACACCTTTACCTTAGAATATGCTTCCTCAATGTAATTATTTACTTCAACTTCATAGGAATGCCATGTGTCATGATCACTACCCCATTGCCATGTAAAACCATTACAAAGCATGCTTTGACTATCACACATTCTTCGTCTAACAGTAGATTTTGTTCCTAAAATAATTAGTATACTAAATAAGTGTGCATTTTCCATTAAATTAATCTATAATTTTCAGCATTTCTTCAAATTTTAAAACAATAACAGCCCTTAAAAATAAGGCATATTAATCAAGCAAAATTACAATAATTCAATAAATTAATAATTACAATATATTAATATTTTGGTAATTTATATAATTAATTTTTTAAGTCAGCTGTTATGAAAAAAAGTTGTACAGTTTCTACTTGCATTGTAAAAATAATAATAATGTTAAGACTCAATCCAAAAACAAATTATATTACAATTATTAAAAAGTTCATTTAGAAAACTGAAAATATGTCAATAAATTAAGTTTAAGCAATTATTAAAAGTCACCAATTCAATAATAAGTATCATTTTAGAATCAAAAGAGAATGTATATGTAGTGATAACTTAATTCATCTTGTTAATAATTTCTGTATGAAAACTAAAGGGTTAATATTTATTTTACACTGACATTTAATTTTCCCTCAATTTTAAAAATAGATGTTAACACTAAAGAAACCACAATTCATAAACAACTCTATTATGAAATTCTATAATTACATGGAAAGGAAGGAATCTCATATTTATTCCATAAGAGAAATCATTTATGAACTAATTGGAACAGAAAAATCTTTGTGAAAAAGAAAATGCAGCTATTTAAGGACACAGATTAATTAAAATTTCAGTAATAAGAATTTGACATATTTCTGTAACATCATTAAATATCTTTCATTTATTTTTTAATAATTTCAAATATTCACCTTTCTTTTTTTTTTTTTTTTTTTAATTTCTATTGTATAAGCTGGAAGTTAAAATATGAAAACATTTTTAAAAATTAAAATCCTCATTTGTATCTTCGACGTATGAAAAAAAAAAAAAAAATTTTTTTTTTTTTTTTTGTTTGTAAGATATAATTTTAAAAAAGCTTAAAATGTCGTTGAAATTTATTGACTGTTTATACTAAAATTCGGTTTTACCATACAAGGAATCTTTTTCTTTGTGTGGTAAAACATTTAAAACGTTTTCAATTTGAAATTTAATACCAAATAATTGTCGCTATGTAATAAGATTGTTATTTGCAAGTGGGGCGTGTATCCAGTCTTATCTTTGTAAACAACAGTCTTGATAAAAATACATTAATATTCTTATCACAGTGAAAGAAAGGAAAATAAGTGTTGCGAGTTAAATTTCACTGAAATGTATGATGAGAAATCTCTTTAACTGATTATCTGTCCGGACAAGCGAGTGTTCTTTTTATAGAATATCCCGTTCCACTTACAAACATTTATCGGAAGACACAGTTACTGTACCAAATTAGAAAATGTTGGCTAGGAAGAAGCAAACATGTCTATATATAATAGCTGAAAAATGTACTTCTTACTCATTTTAAAACTTCAATTGTATATTACAAGTAAATTGAATTAATAATTTAAGAGAATTTTAAATTCCGACACATGAATTTTAAGAGCAAACAAATAGAAAAAAACCTGTAGCACTGGATATTTGAACCATATCCTTGAAATTGACAGAATAGATTTTCATATTTTCAACAGCATCCCCGAGTGATACGTCATCCAATTCTTTTCGATAACATTGTTCTAAAAGCTGCGATACTTCTGCTGAATACGGACACCATTTCCCAGTTTTATTTAAACGTTCCCAAACAATGATTTTCCACGCATTGTTTTCGGCCATTACGTTTAGAAGAAACAAATATACTAACTTACGTATAACTAAACAAAATCACTGTTAAACAACACTCGAACGTCTGTAACCTATAAATTTTGTCTCAGATATGACGACGAATGAATCATGAAAATATCTCAAGGAAAACTTGTTTAGGTTTTCTCGAAAGTAGGTTCACGTGATTGCATCATTATATTCTACTTGTTCATGGTCGCGGAAAATGAGCTAGTAATGGCGTGTTTTTTATTGTAAGCGGCACGTGGGTTTTCGAGCAAGCTGTTCAAAAATCAATAGAAATGTAAACGGCATCTTAAACATGAAATTCTATTGTTTTTCAGAACTAGGCTTAGTTATTAAATTGTTTTTATGATTATTTATTCAAACAATTAGCACAAAGAAATTACTTTTTGTTATGTAAATCAAAACCATTTCGTTAAATACCTCTTACGGAATAAGTTATATAACATTTATTATACATGATTTTTATATAATAATTTTCAGAAACACATTTTTTTCCTTCTAAAATTTTCAAATAAGTTTTTTGCATATCTTCCAAGCAAAACTGAATTTGAAGTGCCAATAAATTCTATTCCAGCTTCATTCATTTTACATCCTTATAAGTAAACTTTTCAATTGAAAGAATGCCATTTTAACTGCCTCCTAAAATTTTTGTTTCAATTTTTTACAAAAAGAAATAAAAATTGCCCATTTTCTTTTATTTGTATTGTATGAATAATTTTGAATATTAGAAAATAAATTTCATTTTATATCCAATTTTTGTTTATCTGCAATTCAATATTTTTTGCTAAACAATACCATTAAATTAAATCTCCTAATCTAATACAATGACTAGTACAATTTGGAAGAAATGATGCAATGATTTTCTTATATTAAAATATGAAATTGCTTTATCATCCTTTTAGATTTATTTTGTCCAACTCAATCTAATTTTCAAATGCTATTAAAAAGCTTGCAATATTCTTCTAAAATTAGCATGTTTTATTAATATTTTAAAAGCATGTTAATAATCAAAAATTTATACAATCATTTAATCAATTTGTAATATCTGAAAATAATGTGTTATTCTTTTCCAAGCTTGATTTTAAAATAAAATATTGTTAGCTTATAAATATTTCACACTTTTCCCAGCATAAAAATTTTAAAATCTTCTATATATATTTTAGATTGTACTTTTAAAAATGTTTACCTAGTATGCATGTTAGTTTAGTTAATATTTCTGATAAAATATAAGTGAAGTTAATTCATCTATTAATAAATTTTCAAGTTCAGAATTATGAAATGTTAAAAATTACCTTTTCTTATTTTTGAAGGATTACAATACATCATTCAAATAAAAAAAAAAAAAAGCTTTTTTTTTTTTTTTTTAATTCTCAATATTATTCTGAATTTTCACTATGTAATACCTTTTATATCACATTGCCTTCTTTAATCATTTCTTAATATCTTAGAAACTAATAACGGATTAATATCAACTTGAAAGGCTTTTTTAATTAAAAGAAAACTTCATCAATAACTTTTTTTCCCTATGCACAATGAAATATAATTAATTATAATTTGCTCATATTATATCTAACAAGAAACTATAGAATTTCAATTAAATTAATTAAAGCAACTAAAGTATGACAAATTTTTTAAACATTTAAAAGATGGTACATTTAATAATATTAAATTATTTTAAAACAAAATTATTTCTAACAGATTCATTTAAATATTAATAAAACATCTAGATGATTTATTAATGATACATTGTCTTTAAAATTTAAGCAAGACTTTATAACATAATTAAAAGTATTTTAGTTTATCTATTATTAGTCTTGTTATAAATGTACCAAAATTGAAAATATTTTACAATTTGTCTGGTACTTTATTTTATAAACATAAGAGATATGATTTGAATAAAATTCTATAAACTAAGTAAAATTCTTTACTGTTATTAAAAAAAAATCCTTTTACATATGTAATTTAAAATAAATCTGTGTAACCCTGAAATAAGCATTTAATTAGTTAAGATTACAATTCATTTAAGCAAATTAAAACAAGAACGGAATATTATTTAACTTTAATTATAATATGTCAAGCTAAGTTTTGAATAGCATTTAAAAATAAAGACAAAAAAGAGATGAAACCAAATTCAATACTTACCGTAACTTACAGTATATTCATATAATACTTGTGAAAATACCTAAAAATTCTGATGAATCCAAAATCTTTATTTAAATTTACTAGAATTGCTCAAGTACTTTAAATATAGCAAAAGTATATTTTAGATATAAAAAGCACAATATAAAATCGTGCTTTTATATCTAAAATATACTTTGTTATATAGCCTTAAACAAATTTCTTAATAAGAAATAATCTTCTATAATCCTCCTAATCAAAAAAATGATTAATTAAGCCAAATTATTTGAAATTAATGTACATGGAAAAAAATTTACAGCACTAATTATGGGATTTTACAAAATTGCCTTATTCAATATTCAAAATATGAACTTGTATTTAATTTAGTAAAATTACCATAAATGCATTTGTCCTCCATATTTACCAATTAATGTGTTTTAAATTAAACTAATTTAAGCATACACGTAAAAAAATGATAATACATTAAAATTAAGAAAAATTTATATTTCTACAATTTTGCTGTTTTATTAGAAACTTGTATCATTATGCACATAAGCTTAAATTAAAAAAAAAAACACAGAACATTAACTCCATGATCATTTATTAAAATTACCTTCATATGAAAGCAAACATTGACATCCAATATTTACCTGTTCAAAAATGATAAACCATACATGATACAATAAATTCATGCTTTCCTTATTCCAACAATCTCTCAGGTACACAATACAAATATTCAAAAAAAATATATCATTACACAATAAATTAATCACAAAAGATTATTCAATCATTTTATTTCATTTGATATCTTCAGAGATAATGACAAAAATAATCCTAATTATTTAAACTGAATCAAACACACACAAAAACTGAGCATTAATTAAACAATTAAAAACAAAATGAAAAGTTATTAGTCACAAAGCTAAGAACTTACAAAATTTACCAAAAATGATGATTAATACATTTTACAATTTGAGATATAACAAAGCAAACAATTTGAAAAATTGGGGCAATGCAGCTGCCACAAAATAACAATTGAACAATTTTTTTTTCTTTTGAAAACAGCATGTATTTTTGGCCTAAAACACAAATGTTAGACACTTAAAAAAAAAAAAAAAAAAAAAAATTAAGATAGGGTACCATTTGTTCAGTTTTACATGAAGGTTGTGGCACATTTTCTTGGTTGAAAAAATGCTGTTGAATAACACTTGAGTAACAGATATCAAATGTTCATGAAGTTAAAATAAAAAAAAAAGAAACAAGTTTACAGTTTGCATTCCTTGGGACATAATTGAAAATGGCTTGAGTCTGTTAAGAATAGTTCATGTAGTAAATACATTTAACACACGATTGAACCATTTCAAGTCCTAACAGTTCTCTTTTGATGCAATAGCTTTAGATGTTTCAACAAGCAATAAATGTCGATAGGAATGAAAGCTGCAAACTAAACATTCCAGCATACTAAGCATTGTTTAAGGATGGGAAGTCATTGAAATCATCAACGCGGGGAGCAGCTTGCTGTCCCTTGGCCTTGGAATCCCGACCTCCACGTCCAGCACGATTCTCCCTCATGCGATCTTCTCTTGGGGAATCTCTGTTCCCTTCACGACCAGCACCTCCTCTGGGACCACCTCTTCCACCACGACCACGTCCTCGCATTCCACGTCTAGAATCAGTGAAGTTGAATTGGAAATCCAAAAGAAGCTTCTGTTGCCCCTTACGACCATATTCTTCCTCTTCTTCATCATCCTCATCCTGCTCTTCATCTGTCAATGGCACTTTTTTCTTCAAGACATATCCCTTCTGCCATTGCTTTGCATCTTCACCTTCACCAGGTTTACGGATGTTAAACTTGTGAACGGTTTTCTTGGCTTCTATCTCACGTTTGTACTCATCCAATGTCATCTCGCGGACAGCTTCTTGGATTTGTTCCTCGTTGGTTTGATCAGTTTCCTTTGATTCAGTGTTGTCTGGAGCAGCTTCATTCTCGCTCTTCTGAGCATCATCTCCAAATTTTCCGCCTTCAGTTGCTTCAATATCTCCCCAATTATCAGCTTCTCTAGGTCTATCACCTCCTGCTTCAAACTCTTCCTCCCAAGTAGTTTCTTCAGTGCGTTGATTAATATCACTCCTGATATCTCCCCAATTGTTGGGTCCACCTCCATCTCTTTTATCAACAGGTCGAACGCCGGTCTTGTCGCTTCCACTGTGGCGATCGAACATGCGGCGATTTCTACCTTCATTGTTGCCGAAGTATCCACGGCCACGATCTCTTCCACCTCTGCCGCGATAGCCACCTCGACCTCGGCGAAAATCCCCATCTCTTTGATCGCTGAAAAACTGATCATCCTTGTTGCGCATGTTTTTCTCTGTTTCTTTGTCCTGATAATTACCAACGCTTCTAGGGGGTCTTTCATTCTGTTTCCCGCGTGTTCTGTTAGGAACTTCGCTTGGCTCTTTTACAGGCTTCGCATTTGCATTTTCCAAGGGCTTCTTTGGCGATGTTGTGGTAGTCGCAATAGGTTTAGCAGCCTTGGCCACAGCAGGTTTGGTTTTATCTTTCACTTGAGTTTTTTCAGTCTTTTTCCTTTGCATTTCTTCTTCACGTTTTCTTAAAATTTCCAAAGGATCTACGTCTTCATTGCCAAATAATTCAAACCGGTTGGTAACACCAATTCCATGTGCTACATTCATGGCTGCTTCTTAGTAATTTCAACACGATAAAAAAATATCAAAGGAATGAAAGATTTTTAAGATTTAAGTTTCATTTAATAGGAAACTTCAGTCTGAATAATAAACTTATATTATTCGATGTGTAAAAACATCTCAAAATTAAGCAGAAAAATGACTAACTTTCAATAAGGCTTCACAGACATCGCATTTCACGCAATTCAATTGAAGAATGAAAATGGTTACAGTTATTTCTCCATAATTCTATGGTTATTTTTAAATCGATTCAAGAGTAAATCATAGGATTCTTTACTAAATAATTTTGATTCTATGGAAAATTTATCTGTTATTAAATCATGTTTTAAAATGAATTTTTTTTTTTTTAACTTCTTTTCTTTTTAGACAATTGGAACCCTTTGTCAGACTAGAGCGTGTTTGTTTCACTATTTATGTTTTGCATATTAGTTAAAGTAATGATTATTATAAATAAGATATGGTTTGATGGATATCAAAAAAATATTGTAAAACTTTTTAAATTCTTAAAATATGGAGAAAATTTTAATTATTTTTTTTTTTAGATCTAAGTTTGAATCCCATAAAGAGATACAAGTAATTGAAATTCATTGTCAATAGAAATTTCATGCAACATAAAATTAAAAATAAAAATCAATCGATTTTTTACATAAACAATAAAAATATCATTTTATAAAAAGATTAATCGATAAAAGTCGTATGATTATACACCTTATTCAAATTTAAGTAATTCATTAATGCTTTTGTATTAAATAACTATTTTTGTAAAAATCTAAATACTTTTTAATTAGTAATGAGAAATTGTGCATAAAATTTCAATATATAGATAACCATTTTGAAGCTTAAACTTTTAATTCCATCACTTTATCTATGAAAAAAGAAATTCTAAATGTTATGAAGAAACCATGAATATGAAGTGCAAAGTTTATTTTTCATCACTCGTTAACTTATTTCTTAATTTCGGTAAAAAAATCATTGGCGATAAGGCTTTTTTTTTTTTTTTTCTCGCATTTCCTTTTATTGCATTTTACATTCCAACCTTCATTTCATTTAAAAACAGCGAACTCGAATGGTATTGATTTAACAACATAAATTATTAAAATTTATTGAGTTTGTTAATCGACTATACGACATTGAGAATTTTTAGATACTTAGAATCATCAATATTTATGAAAAGAATGTACTTGAATGCTGAAGTAGAACAGGATATCACTACATTAAAAAAAAAAAAAACATACTAGCAAGCAGTTTAAACTAATATATATAAGCTGCATTTTCAATTATTTTATTAAAATATTTCTTGAAAGAATGTGCATTATAGTTATTAATGGATTTGATGTAGATACAAAATGATGATTTTTTTTTTTTTTTTTTTTGCAGATAAAGTTATAATACCTTAATTTATAATAAATGTAACATTGAAATTACATAATTTTACATTAAATATTTGAATATTAAATTCATTTTTGTAAGTGAGACAAGAGGTTGCTATAATTATGTTTATATATTTTTCAAAATAATTGGTTGCATATGGGAATTATAGTAATTTTATACATTGAAAGATTCTTATGGATACTAGTTAACTTTTAGGTCTCGAATTTAGAATGATTTTGTTACAGTCTCTAATTTTAATTAGAATCTTAATTAAATGATGATTTTGTTGTAAAGGGAATTATATAACAATCTGAACAAATTCATAATAAATTTTAGAAATGAATGAGTTTTATAAAAATTTGCAAAAAGTGTTGCAATATTTTTAGTGATCTATTTTATAAAAACTTAATAATGATAAATTTATTTTTAATGGTTTTTGGGGGTTTATTTTTATAATTTAAAAATTTCTGTTTGTGTCACTCTGTATTTTTGCATTTTGGCAATGTTTTTGTAATATATATTTTTAGTGTGATCAGTTTTGTTTACCATAATGCAACAAATTTTGAGAATAATGCTGTGGTTGATTTTGATCCTCATTTATTGACCATAGATTTTTTTTTAGAACTTTCTAAAATTTTTATTAATTAGAAACTTTCTAAAATTCATATTAATTACTTTATCTTGACTTTTTAATGGGAAAACTGTAAAAAATTAACCAGTTGAGTTCTGCAACATTTTTCTTTTAATAATAATAAATTTGAACATTTTCTTTCTCCTCTCTTACATATTTCAGAATTTTTTATTTGTCACTTTCTACCAAGTATACACAAGGCATTATTGTTAACTAGTGAAATTATTTTGTTGTATAGATATACTTCCACAAAGAAAAATGTTTAGAATACAATAACAATTTTCTTTTTAAAGTTACTTTTGTGAGTTTATTTTATGCGATTTAAATAATATTAGTTATAACACAAATATGCACAACATAAAAATTCTATTAATTTCTAATCAAAGGTGAATTGATTACAAATACTTAAAAGTTATTTACTAAAAATTGAGGATTATATAAAAGATATTTCTCAAAAATAAGTTTTAGCAACTTATTTAGTTAATTGTTAGGAACATAAATAATTACTACTATAAACAATATGAAACCTCTCAGCAATTTATACAATTAATGTATTCATAACACGAATATAAAATCAAAACTTAAAATCAGTAATTTAGAAAATGGAGGTGTAATTAATTTACAAATCAGAAAAATATACAAGCAACGATACAAATGGCAAGCATTTATATTTCACATTCTAAATATTATTTTACCAATGATGTTATAATATTTGCCCTAAATAATTTTTTCAGTTAACCTTTCTTTCTTAAAAGAAATGCAAATTAAATATATTTTTACTTCAGTTTACAGCCCATTAAAGCTTTTCCAAAATAAAATTTATTTTGATAAGCTTAATTCATAAAATTCCATATTTTTGTAATTCGATCAATGGCTATTAAATAGAGGAAATTTTTTTTTTTTTATTTGTATGTCAATAAAAGAAGTTATTTTTACTAAATGAAAAAAAAAAAAATTTTGTGAAAGTATTCATTAATAAAAAAGAAACTAATAAGAAAAGAAAAAGAAATTTATATGAGGGGGAAAAAACATAATTGAGATTGAACTTTTATAGTAATATATTGATTTTAATTATTTTTCTCTTGATTAAAAAATTTATATAATTAAGAGAAAGAATAGTTGAGGAAATATTTATTGAATAATGATAGCAATGCTTATATTGCATTTATGTTTATTATAATATTACCAAATATAATTAATTAATTTGTATTTAAAGATGTGTTTTGGAATTAACAAAAACCATTATTTTACAAAAATTCATTATTCTTTCCTGATAAGAATATATCTTCTAGATAAAAATGTCATATTTAAATATGTAAAAAAAAAAACTACTTAAAATTGTCATATTCTTGTCAATAAATGTAAAAAATAGATAATAATAAAATAGATCATTTTTATTTTATTATTTTAATAAAATAAAAATTAACAATTGTTAATATTTATAATAGTATTTCAAGTATTAGTATTTATCCAAGAGTTTTTTAGTATTAGTATTCAATTATTAGTATTTATCCTTCCTAGTATTTACATTGTGCAGTGTTAATGGAGCTTCAATTAAGTTTTATTTATTTATTTATATGTATATGTATTGTTATTAAAAAATACTAATAATTTTAAAGCAATATTCCTTTTATTCCATTAAAACCAATAACTTAATGAACTGTAAATGCATTATTCATTCTGTAAAATTAAATTCTGTTTTTATTATTTTAAATATGCATTATCCAATTTTTTTAATGTATTCCCTTTTTTCTTCCTTTCTCTATGATTGTGTATTCGAGTTGTCAAATACCTGATATCAAAATGGGACCTTAATTTGGTAATATACTTTAAAAATAAAATGAGAAAAAGTTTGTTGTATAATTAAAATAGATGATAAATGGCAAAAAGATGCAACTCTAAATTTTGTGAGTAAATCAATTCTATAAAAATAAACCGTTTGGAATATGCTGTGCATGTTTGACAAATGGAGTCCTTTGTAATGAATAAAAAAAAATTTTCTAATACTTTAAAGATCATCAACTGAAATTGTTGATTAGAAAAGAATAGTATAAAATAATATTCTGTAGAAGACCAATGCTCACAGAAGTCTGCTATGCCAGATTAAGCATAATTACTTATTCCTCAATTCATTTCGTGTATTGTAAAAAAATGCTTTTGTTTTCTAAATATACTCTAAATCTACTACTGTGCATAAAAGGATCAAAAGCATCTGCAAGTTAAGTGATGTTGTTTGATTCAGCGAAGTTTGTAGAAACTTTTTTTTTTTTTATTGCAACTGACAATAAGTTTCAAGAAACTAGTAGGAGTTTAGCATAAGACAACTATTAAAAACAAAGAGATTCTTCTGGAGATGGAGTTAAGCTAGAAGAAAATTTCTCAGAAGTTGTGCTTCATTTTCTGAACTCTATAAAAGTTTCCAAAGCTGTAATTGAATTTCTAATTTTGTATTACAGTGAACTTGACATCAGTATTAATTATAATCAATTTTTCTAAGAAATATATTTAATTCTTTATTAAAATAATGTTTAATAGAGGATTTTGATTTTATGCATGGAATAGCCTAGTGTGTAGCACTTTGAGGAGTTTGGGTCAAAATCCAACAACAGATGCCTAACCAAAAATTATGCCAGAAGAGACGTCATGATAAATCTGTACACAGGAAATAATTCAATTGAACTCAAAAACTTGTCAATATGAATACTGATGCATAAATAGTGATATGGCAATTTGTAATTTCTATTAGTAATTGCAAAATTAACTATGTTATACTTGATTGCATACTTTTAAATGAGAAATCTTAATTTTTTTTTATAGATTAGTGAGCATGGCAGTTTTATGCAAGATAAATAGCATCAGTATTTGCATTGGCAAGTTTTTTCAATAAAATTTGAATTTTAATTATAATTGATTTCAATATTATTTAATGTGCTAATCATTACTGCCATCTTTTTATTTTTATTAGTAAAAGTGCATTACATTGATTTTATTTTATTCATTTTAAAAATATTATTCTGAGAAGCTTTGTGTTCTTTGTTTTAGTAGCAAAAGGTTCTATAGAACCAAAAGTTGTGAATCCTATTTTTTTAGAGCTGTTTACTGAACAGGAATGCATGAAAAACTATCTTGTATCATCCATTGACTTGTATGGCAAAAAACATAAATCATAATACCCAGACATTAAAATCTAACTCTGCTTCCTGCTTTGATATTCAACAAATCTTTTTTTATACATATTAATAAAGATATTTACAAAATAGAAACTACAACAAAACTACCAACATTGTCGGTTTGACTGTACGAGACATATGGAATCCATTGTGAGGCTGTGCAAAATTTTTAAATAAAAACAAAAATACAAAGGGGCGTCAATGTTTTATTCATACTATGTCTATGTATGAAAAACAGCAAATGAGTGTGTAGAAGTCCCTATCAGATAAAAACTGAAAATGTGGGGTTTGTAAACAAATTTCCCTGCGCAACTTTTTATGTATCCTTGGTAATTTAGTATAAATTAAATCTTTCAATTGATATTTTCAGCATTTTAGAGCTTCTTACTATATCTAAAAGTTTATAAATGCCCTTCCCCCCCAAGGCCTGGGGGGCATTTTAAACTCTCCATAGCCTGCAAGTTCACCAACTTATTACTTATTAAAAATGCATGGAATATGTCTGTTCTAAAATTGATTTGTCAACTTATAACTATCCTTCCTTAACTAAAATCATTGAATAGAGTGCACCATAGTTGACATAAGTCTATGAAAAAAAAAATTTATTTGAATCAATACAACATGGAGCTTAGAAATTTTTATTAATTGAGTAGAAAATTCACAAAACATTGTTTTTTGTGCCTTTGGGCATATTAATCTGTAATTTTTATCTGTGTCATCAATAATTCTATAAAAGATGTAATAAATTTTTTTTCTGATTCCTCAGTGACATTGGAATTTTAATAAAAGAAATACTTATGGAGATATTGGTCCACTTGGATTCGGATTAGTTTGGTTTTGTCGCTCTAAGGTAATTTTTGCACAATTTAGGCTAACTAGACCAGGACCTACAATTTAACGTGGATTCCAAATCACTTACAAACATCCATGCTACTGTTTGGATTCGAACCTGAATCCTGTGGTATCAAAGATAATCAGGATTAGATAGATAGGAACTAATATGACAATCCCAATACAGTAGAACCTCGATAAGTCGAAAACCTCCACAACTCGAAAAATTTTTTGTTCCCTTCTCTTCACACCCCAAAACCTCCAATACTCGAAATTTAACCCTCTATAAGTTGTCAATCCCCACAAGCCATTTTGGTATATATATTTGGTATAACTCGAAAAAATTGGATCTCTGTATCTCGAATATTAGCAATGTTTGATTTTACAATCATTTTTACAACTCGATCATTTGAAACTACCTCTATAGCTCGTAGAAAAATAAGTTACGGACTTTAGCGATTTGCCGACAATGCACGGCATTGTTTCTTAGAAAACAATGTATGAGTATATAGTAAATGGAATAACCAATTCTATGAAATAGCAACTCGGAAGAAAAAGAATTTTCTGCTCTTTATAGCTTAGATAATGCTATAGATAGAGAACGATCGAATTGTGCAAAAAGCAAAAAAAAAAAAGAATAAGAATAACTGACTTTTTTAATACATAATATTTTTAATTGTAAGGTTTCGGAATTATTTTGATTTTTTATTGTGGTACATAATATAACTTTTAAAATTGCAAATAGACATGTTTATTACCTCTGTAACTTGAATTTTTTATTTATTTTACCTCTCTAACTCAAAATAAGTCAGAAAAGAATCTAAACCTCTACAAGTCGAATATTTCCTTACAAAATCAGCGTATATCGAAATCCTCCATAAATCGAATATCCTCTATGACTCGAATTATTTGGCGTCTCCCTTGAAGTTCGACCTACCGAGTTTCTACTGTTTATATTTTTTTCTAATCTGGTTGTAATCTATAAGCGTAGAGGAAAATTCTAATTCTGAACATTTATTACAATTTCTGTACTTCCTTCTTTGGTTTCTGTTGCGATTGTAAGGGCTCATTCTCAATTTTGCGAGTGCGTGCAATACCTATACAGAGGGATTCAACGGTCATGGGACAAACTTTGAGAGGTGGTACAGCTTACTAAAATAATTTTTTTTTTTTTAAGGGTATGTATGATAGGAAGTGACAAATGGAAACATGAACACAAAATGAGTCGATACGAAAAAAATTGTTTATTCCCACCATAATTGCAAAGTGCTTCTTTGATTTAATGTTTACAAAAAATGCTCGGAACTAAGAGTGCCAACAGTAATACATGCTTGGTAGCGTCAAAGGAGTGATTGGCGAAGAATTCCAAAGTTATCAGGCATTTCGTGTACGCTTTTACAGCCGTATTGGATAGTTGAGTAACGAGGTCCTCAATTGAGTCAACTGGAAATGGAACGCAAATGGCAACATGGTAAGAATGGGGTTTTCCAGTCAGAGGATTTGAAACTTGTCATGCCAAGGGAATTGCCCGAAATTTGTTTGAAATTGTGTTCGTTTCTAATTTCGTCCTTTTAAAACCAAACATTCCTGTGCAAAAACATATATGTTTTTAGTAAGCTGTACCACAAAGTTTCTACCATCAGCGTTGAATCATCCTGTAGAGAATGAAAAAGCACTTTAGGGCTTCTTATAAATCAACTCTTCCTTACCTTCCATTATTATTATTATTTTTTTAATAAATGAATTGAAATTTTCAAAATAATAGTTTTAAATTTATCAATTTAGAATATTAGACCTAAAAATTTAATTATAAATAGTACTTGCAATTAGGTAATATAACCACAAATTATCCCAATTTTAAAGCCTAACTAAAATAGCACTTCCATTACCTATTATCTATCGATAGGTAACTTTCGACTTAAGCAAAATTTTTGAAAGTATAGTACTTAAGAGACTCATTCATTTTTTTTTGTTCTCGACAAATTCCTTCATTATTATTCTCGCTTTATTCCTTTTAAAGATTGCATGCATTCTTTGTCATTGCAAAATTGTTGAAGTGCAAGAAATGTTTTATTTTACTTCAATTAGACATATCTTCAGTTTATGATTCTGCTTGGAGAGATAGTTTACTACATAAAATCTTCAAAGTTGGTATAAATTACTTCAGCAGAGTATATTTTTAATTTCATCAATAACAGGATTTTTACGTAAAATGGAAAAACTTTGTTTCGATGAAATTATTTTCAATTAATTATTAAATAGGGCTGTGTTCTAAGTTCTTTTCTATTCACAAGCTACATGCATGATATTTTTATATCAATCCTTTTCATACTGAAGGCTTATTATATGCAGACGGCATTTTTTTATTTAACAGTAATAAAAGTCGCGACAAAGTTTTCTTTTTAACCTTCAAATTACTCTTCATAAAATCTTACATTGGTGTGAAACATTAAAATTCAACCTGAGAAATGCAAAGCAGTCAATTTTCCAAATTAAAATAAATTCCAAATTAGCATTTGCAGATTCACGCCGTCAATAATATTCTTGGGGGAAGGGGGCTGAATAGCCAAGTGGGCTCGGTACCACAAGTTTCAGGTTCGAGTCCCGGCGGTGCATGGATGTTTGTAGTGGTTCAGAATCCATTTTAAACCGTAAATCCCGGTCTAATATGATCGTAGAGCTTCGCGGGAACATTGTTACTCCGCGTCCGTGGCTTATTTTCAAGTTACACGCCCCCTGGGTAATGCAAAGTGAATAACGTTTGTGCAGCGCTTGCCTTAAGGCGTCCAAGACAGCTATCTAAGTGTACGTCAGTTGCATTAGAAGAAAAAATATTCCATGGGAAACAGTACACTCGACTACTTGGCATTACATTCTCTCATAGCCTTCAAATTTCAAACAACACTTCATATATCTAAAAAAGAAAGCTATCAAAAAATAGAATTCAATCAAAGCAATTGCACCTAATTCCTGGGCTAGCCGGTCTTAGCATCTCATTCAAATTGCAAATTCTACTAATCGAAGCCTATTTGAATATGGGTCTCCTACTTTTCTCCTCTCTCTAGCCATAGCTTCTTATTAGAATAGATATTTCTCAGCTCGTGATCTATCATCAATTACTATGGAACAACTCATGGTATATCAATTGGTTGATAATCAGTCTGCAATTGTTTCAACATGTGAAGGTCGTACAGACAATCGTTACTTTCATGAGGTCTCATTATACACGATGCCGAATATCTGCTATCAGATTTGAGTGACAGGTTGTTCTCATGAGTACAAACACTAATTGCATTTAATATAACTATCCACAATAAAGCTCGTCTGCTGTCAGCTGTGGGTTTATTAAATATTTTTCAAATAACATACATTCCTCTCTCCTGGGAAATGAAATGCCAAAACACTTTTCGTGAGAAAAAAAAAATGCTACAAGACCAAAAGAAATAAGCTGTAGAGTGCTTTCGGATACAAAGCTCTATGCTGTTCTTGAATTTTCGATCTGACTGAGGAGGACTGTAACAATGCTTCGTTTTTCAATTCCTTCTATTAGCTCACACTCTCCCCTTATATCTCTTGATCAAATTTTCAATCGTTAATAAAACACTTTTTATTCATCCAGTCGAGTTAAAATATATTTTTTTTGAACTTGTAGTGGATGGCACTTGATGCTAATGAAGTTTTTAAATATTAATTCAGTAATTAAATTTAATTAATTCATTTTAGTTTTTTTTTTTTTTTTTTTAGATTTAAGTTGCGTGCATCTATCAATAGATGGCGCCAGACAAACTTAAAAAAATGAATGAAAAATATTTATGAAGGACTTTCTGCAATAGAGTGAAAAAAAGTAGGAATTGACTTAAAAAATTTTTTTTTTTATATTACTTGTTTACGAAATGTCTCGCATGCTCGTTAGTAATTTTTAAAAGTTGCTTCTAGTTTGTAATAAGTGTTATTAATTTTCTTATCTTTCCAATTTTGTAGTGTTTGAATCTAATCGATCAATCGCTTCATCAATTCATCTCTTTTTTTTTTTCTCCCCCCTCCTCCTCCAGAAATACCGTGCATTATTTTCTTTCATTCAATATCATGTTCAAAGCGCTCAACGAAAAATCTGTTACTTATGACAGTTTATCATGGATTTATAATTTCTTGAGCATTTTTTAATTTTTGATCATAATTTAACTTTCGTTACTACAATGTCTCTTTTATTTGCATAACATTTGTCATTTATTTAACATTTAGCAACTAACGCGAGGATAAATCTCAAAGTGGCTATTCAAGTCTATTTTAATAAAGTATCTAATCATCTAATCCAGGGGTCTCCAAACTTTCCAGCCTTAGGGCCATATCGTTTACTCCAGTAAGTGCCAAGGGCCAAAACCGTTTTTTAATTTTTATGCCATTATCTATAATTTCTAGACTAGTCGCCGAGTACGCTTTCTGAGCGAGCATACGCTTGATAATTATTCATACATTAATTTGCTCGTGGGCTGTTTTTAGGTACTACTTACTTGTGTGAGAAAACATTCTCCAAAATGAAGTACACAAAGAATGTATACAGATCTAAGTTAACCGAAGAGCATTTTAAATCCCTTTTAATAACTGGTACAAGTGAAATTGATCAACAACTACAAACTATTCTCAGTGTAAAATCACAATTACATGAATCTCATTATTATTTTTTACAAGTGAATACCTCGCGGTTTCATTCGCGTGAATAAACGTTCTGAGGGGATTTTCAGCATAAAAATCATATGTTTGATTCTGGATATATACATTACAAACATCGCTATACATACGTATGCGATACTCTTTACGCCAACATAACTACCGAGGTAACCGCGGGATGATCACTGTTTATAATGTTAGTGGGATTCATTTCAATTATTTGCTAGCTGTTAAGTTTAAGTTAAATTTTCTGCGTATTATGCTTGTCATTAAGCTTTACCTAGCAAGTAAATAAAAACGAGTTATTATCATTCTGTATTTTTTATCCAACTTATTACAGCAACAATAAGCTATTCGCTGTCGCGGGCCGGATTGATGACACTGGCGGGCCGTAGTTTGGAGACCTCTGATCTAATCTAAAATAATAATAATAATAATAATAAAAATTCAGTAAGTTGTTTTTATCCATTTATGCTGTTTCTAGAATGTTTCTGTTACTTTCCTTGCAAAAGTTTTAATTTTAAAATTGAAGCAAAGACATTTATCAAAGTTCTTAGGTAAACTATCGAAAATTTTTAATTTCTCAAATAATATATTTAATAATATCGAATATAGTAGTGTATATAATAATAATATTGAAAATAATTTTTATATCGAATATATAAATATATCGAAATAATTTAGTTTCTTAAATCTCAAAAAGAGTTGAATTTCATAAAAATTTATGTGTATGTATTTTTAAATTATTTATTTGTGTTTGTATAAAAGTTTAGTTAAGAAAATCAATACTAGATGGCAGCATAGTGATTTTCCTTGAAGATATTTTCGTCTATTTTCAGTAAAAAAAATGTCTTTGTAATTGGTAAAAAATCGAAGGGAATTTCGAGAATTTCTTTCTATAAATGATATGCTTTTACTTATTATTTCAATAAATTATATGCTTTATTACCATTAACATAATTTAATAAAATAATTTCTGAAAATGGATGATTTATTTAATAAATATTTTAAATGAATGCTTTTTCTCGTATAAGGTGCAAACGATTTGTAGGGTAGTAATGCTTTTGTTTCATGTTGATCATGATAATTAGTTCATGATAAGTATTTGTGGAAGGACAACAACAGGTTTATGTAATTAATACATGAAAAGTTGGCAATGTAATTTGAATTGAAAATAAAATGGAGATTCACAGAACTCGGTGTTGAAATGATACATTTTATAGTTATTTTTAATAATAGTTATTTTTTTGAGCATCTTTCAAGACACTGTCAAAGGTAATAGTATTACCATAATTATAGATTTTGTTTAGATTTCAACATTTGGCGTCCATGGCAGACACACAGTCTTTGAAGTGATTATTTAAATTTTGATATTATGAAGTTCGGTAAGATGAAGAAATTCAAAACAGCTACACGGACTGTATTGATTCACTTAAGGCTCCTTCCCAAGGAGGCGAGAGGAGTGGAAGATTCACGCGGCAGGCGAGAAAAATATTTTCGACCCCTTCACAGCGAAACGTCAGAAATAGCATTACGTCTAGTGAAAGTTCATCAACTCGAAGCGGTGGATTTCAAGCCGGTTTCAGGCGAACGCGGTGAGGTTAGTGATTGGTCAACTCTTCCCGCTTAAACGCTTCTAGTCTCGGTGGGCACGAGCCTTTACAAGCATTAATACTCTTGGGACGCTGTAAACCTTTATAAGCTTGGAATGCAAGTTTCATTGTCCATATTGGAAAAGAAAATGTCGTACTCAAAAACTGAATGAAAAAAAATAATGAATATTCTATTATTGGACAATCAAGCTAACAAACGGGACTTCACCCCTGGTGCTCCGTTAACTCACACATCCTTTGTCCTTTGTTGCAAAATTACAAGCACTGAAAATGTGATGAAAATTTCGTCGGTACACTAGTCAGTGGTACGTCAATTTTAAATGCATGTATAGTATGTTAAATGAAAACATTGATAGTTGTTCTGAAAATAAATTTCAAAAGAAATTTAAATTGACTAAGTTAGAATTAAAAAAAAAAATATACAGACGATATCACAGGATGGCTGCCATTTTGGGCCACATTTTTAAAAAATTCATAAATATGATGATAGCGAATACGAAGACAATATCAGTATTTTATACAAGCTATTTTCAAAGTTTCGGGAGCCTGATAACTAATTGAGAGCTTTCCTCCTGTCAAAAGGCAACTGAATCCTTAAAAGCAAAGTTCGGAAAGAAAGATATGTCAGTTGAAGTATGTATCAGAGAATTATTTTATTTATTATTTCGGTGCATTAAACTAAAATGAACATTTCTTGTGGTTCATTATATGATAAATGAGAGTCTTATTTGAGAACTCTTGAAATACTTGGCCTAGTATTCATTTATGTTATTTTCTTTGGTAGAACCTTGTTTCAGAACTTGATGGCCGTGTGATGAGCGCCCGGTGCCACAAGTTTCGGGTTTGAGTCCCGGAGGTGCCAAGGGTGTTCGGAATCCACTTTAAACCGTAGGCGCCGGTCTATTATGACTGTAGAGCGTTGGGCTGTATTCTCGTCAATAGCACTAACAGCACTCACACATGTTCTCTTTCACAAGCGGACTGTATCACACACACAATAAAAACCAAAGGTTTAAAACTTAAGAACTTTATTTACGCGACACAGGCACAGCCACTCGCAGCCATGATGTTCTCTTTTTTGCCACTCTGGCGTTACACTGATCAGACTCGCACTTATGCGGTCGCAGGCGCATGTGTACACACACTTTTTCGCCGCTAGGGGTATCCTTGCGCGTTGGCGCGCAGGCTGACATCCCAACCACGTAAAAAGAAAAACATCCCCTGCCTCGAAAACTGATAGTAAGCAGATGACGTTGGCCTATCATGGGGCTGTTGCGCCAATGAAGAAGAATGCCAATGTTTTAATGAAGAATTTTTGAAAGCTTAGCATCGAAACTTTACATTTACAATAAAAGATGACTCCAAAACACGTTTAGATGTTCTGACGAATTTTTAAATGCTATGCAGAATATGAGGATTATATTCAATTACAGTATCTTGATTTGGATTATCAATATATATATACGTATATATAATCCTCATCACCATTGGCGCAACAGCCCAGTGTGGGCCAAGGCCGTCTACCTACTGGTAGATTTCGAGACGAGAGATGTTTTTTTCTTTTTACGGGGTAGGATTGTCAACTCTACGATCAACAGTCAAAAGACCGGGACTTACGGTTTAAAGTGGATTCGAACCACTACAAACATCCATGGCACCGCCGGGACTCGAACCTGAAACCTGTGGTACCGAGCGCTAGCCACTCGGCCATACAGGCCCCTACGTATATATAATCGTTCTAAGTTTTATGGTCATAAAAAGCAAGCCATTCTTCATCCTCATGCTGAAACGATGGCTACTGCCTGCTCTGCTTTGAAAACTTCAGTACAAAAAATTTACAAAATGCATATTTTGTGACATGATGCATTTAAATGCGAACTGTTTCAAGGCTTAAAAAAGGAACTTTTAACTGATAATAGATTTATTTAAAGAAAAGGGGTGTTGCTATACATGTTTAAAACCAGGCCATCAATCGGAGTATTGTAAAGCTAATTTGAAATTTTTGGCAAACGATAAAGTCACAGGGCTTAATGGCCGGGTGGCCGGCGCTCCGTGCCACAGGTTTCGTATTCGAGTCCCGAGGGTGACATAAATGTTTGTAGTGATTCGGAATCCACCTTTAAACCGTAGTTCACAGTCTAATATGACTTGGGCGTTGGTGTAAAAAGAAACTTCTGTAACTTCTAGAAATTTGCCAGTTGGTAGACAGCCTTGGCCCACCATGGGGCTGTTGCGCCCATGAAGAAGAAACAATAAAACTCCTGTTATGTTTGGGATATATTGAAGTCAAACGTGAATGAGCAGCAAGAAAAAAACCAAGAACAAGTAATATAAAAAAAAATTTTAAGTCAATTCCTACTTTTTTTTTTTTTTTTTTTCTATATTGCAGAAAGTCCTTTATAAATAATTTTTATTCATTTTTTAAATTAGAAAAAATTCTCTCTCTCTCTCTCACTATTTTATTCACATGTTTCATTTTCCATTTTGTTCCCTCCTTGACTCAGACTAGAACCCATAATGAAAAAAAGAAATTTTTTTCCATCGATCTGCACGACTCGCCACTGACGGTATTTATTCCCTACATTTATATCCTGCTAAATATCTTATATAAGAGAAATTTTTTCTCCCGTATAAAACTAAAATTAATTAATTAAATTTAAATAATGAATTCATATTTGAAAAAACTGTATTAACATCAAGTGTCATCTACTATAAGTTTAAAAAATGTATTTGAACTTGAGTGGATGAATAAAAAGTATTTTATGAACGATTGAAAATTTGAACAGGATATATATATAGGGAGAGTGTGAACTAATAGTAGGAATTGAATAAATCAATTAGTACGGGTTATAAAGAAGCAATCATGAGTGTTAATGATTCACCGAATGTTATTTTACTAATATTGTGAGTTAAATGGATTTCTGATAACAGAAAATAGAAATTAATGCCTTACAGGATCACTGTGCTTATGTTTTAAGGGGCATTGTGGCTGACTTGTTTTAAGGGCCTTAAAACTGACTTATAAGCCTATTCGTTTTTGTAATGTAATTTGGAGCAACATGGAAACAATTACAAAAGGAATTATGAAAAAGAATATTCTCCCTGATTGAGTCAGGAAGTGATTTTAAGCCCATTCGTTTCTTGCCATATATTCATATATTAATGGAATCAGATATTTATAAAAATCTTATTACAGGAATACATGAGGCCTGTTGTGACTTATCCTCAGTGAGGGTTGGACAACCCATGAATAGTCTACTCATGGAAAGAGGGCAGTTTCTGTTGTGATGGAGCACCCGTAGTTGAAGGCTCCGAGTCTCTGAAGGAAGAGGACAATTCCTTCCGGGATGACTTTTAAGGGGAACTACCCCCTATTGGCATATCGTATGAGAGAAAACTCCCACCAGGTAGTCCGATTCACGAAGCAAGATGCTAAACATCACGAACGACATTGAAACAGTGTATACAACAATGCCACCAGCGGATTGAACTTCAGCCCTAATGCTCACCAGTGGCGCAAGCTACCACTGAGCCACCACTCGAACAGACGTGTTTTCCCATGTGGACTTTCTTCCATAGTAACACTCAGAATGGTCATTGCTGGGTAAAAGCCCTGAAGAGAAAAAAAAAGCGTTGCAACGTTGGTTACTTCATTGTTCTTAAAAGAAATATTTAGGATTAATTTAATCTGTCATTGGCAATAAAGATTCATTGTTAAGGTATCAAAATTTGTACAAGAAAATATTGCCAAATATTACCAAAGGTTATAGTGACCTGATAATAAAATCATTGAAAAATTTCCTCCTGAAAAAAAGTTAATACGTATGGAAACAGTTTATTTTAACGCCCTATTTTTAAGGAAGACAGTTGTTGTTGTTTTAGATATTCTCTGAAGAGTACAAAAAAATCAAATATCGTGGTGCTCCTGAATAATATAGGCTATGCTGATTGCCAGCTCAGAGTATAAATCCTCTTCCGAGGGATGATCCAGACAATGCATGACGGGATAATCAGACATGTTTAGGAATAAGCTCAACATCAGGGTATTTTTTAACGCCATCAGAAGAAATTTTCATGTTTTTTGTGGAGCTTCATCCTTAATCTTGTGAATAGTTCAGTAGCTGTTTCTCTGTCGACATATAGTTCTGTAATTTGGTATTTAGTTTTGATCTTAGAAGGAATTATAAGTTTAGATTTTGCAGAGGCATTTGCATTTGCAAGGGAAATAGGAAGACAGTACAGCATCAATTAGGCTATTTTGGCTCTAGAAAAATAGCATGGAAAATTCTATTTATTTAATTTTTTTTTTCTTTCCCAAAGAGATTTTCCACCTTTCAGAGATGCCCATTTCAAATTATTATTTTGGAATATATATATATATATATATATATTTCAGAGTATCGCATATCGGCAAATGCAGACTTTGCTTGGATTTTCGCAATAAGGAGAAATTATCCAAAAAGATTCGGCGAATGTTGCTATGGCAACAGTCTGTATTCGCCAAACCAATCGCAAATCAATTCTGAATTAAGGCTTCATTAAGTAAATTCTGAACCGTTCAATTCGTTCTTCAATTCTTCTTCGCATTTCTAATGTGAGGCTAATTTAACATTAATGATACTGATTAAAAATTTTATTTCGTAAATATAATGAAATTAATCAAAATCGTAAGCACATAAAGAGTTCATTCAAAAACATAATGAATGCATTAATTATACGCATTAATTCATAAATTAATGCCGTAAAAATTAATCTAAAAAGGTTTAATCATTTACTTGTGAACTAATGCGAATAACTCGTTATGTTACCCTGAATTACATAAATAAATTTTTTTTATCGGAGTATCGCATATCGACATTTGCAGATTTGCTCGGATTTTCAAAAAGATCAGGGAAATAACCCGAAAAGATTCGGAAAGTGTTGCTACGACAACAATCTGTGTCACCAAAAAAATCGCCAATCAATTCGCAATTAAGGCTTCATTAAGTAAATTCTAAACTAAATCTGATCCGTTCAATTTTGAATCTATTCATTGAATAGTCTTTGCATTTCTAATGTGAGGCTAATTTAAAATTAATGATTCTGATTAAAATTTTAATCTCATAAATATAATATTAATCAAATCGTAAGTACATAAAGAGTTCATTCAAATGAATACATTAATTATACTCATTAATGCAAAAATTAAAGCTGCAAAGCTAATCTAAAAGATTTATTCAATTACTTGTGAACTATTATGAATAATTCGTTATGTTATCCTGAATTAAATAAATCCATTTTTTAAGAAATTAATTTTAAATTACTTTATTATATTTTTATATAATTAATTATTGCTACATTTATTTTAATTACTTTCAAAAATATCTTTTTGGATATCTTACGATACTCGATCGACATTCACAAACAAGTAATAAAAAAAAAAAAAAATTTTAAAGTCAATTCCATTTTTTTTCACTATAATGCAGAAAGTTCTTTATAAATAATTTTCATTCATTTTTCTTAAGTTTATCTGGCGCCATCTATTGGCAGATATATGCAGCTTAAATAAAAAAAAAAAAAACTAAAATGAATTAATCAAATTTAATGAATGAATTAATAGTTGAAAAAACTGTATTAACATCCAGTGTCATCCACTACAAGTTAAAAAAAATGCATTTGTACTCGAGTGGATGAATAAAAAGTACTTTATTAACGATTAAAATTTTTAACAAGATATATATATATAAGGAGAGTGTGAGCTAATAGACGGAATTGAAAAAAAGCATTTATATTACTGCTAGTCAATCTTCAAACGAAGTGCAGGTCATTGTCCCACATCAGCGAACACAAACTTCTCTGTTTATCATCCAACACCCTCACGAGAAGAAGTAAAAAAACGTTCTAATCTGTCACGAAGAAAGAAATAACACCGACAATTTGGATCCGCATCACCGTCGCTAAAAAGCATCTCGCCTGCGCTGAGACAACGCGTTCACTTCACTGCATCGCAATTTACGATAACGAGGGAAAAGAAACAAATTCTGAAATAGTAGTAAAAAAAAAAAATACTGGCTCTGAAAACATTCGCGCTCTGCCTCCCATGGTGACGAAGAAACGGGGCCTAAAAAGCTTCCAAAGAGGGCCATTATCTTGCAAAAACCGTAATGGCCTCTAACTTACGACTTCCCCCTCTTGTGGTAAACTTCACCTGTTCGTCGCCGCTGACCAATTATTCACGGTTCTAGTAGAACGCCCTGCAGGTCCTTAATGAGTAATGGCGCCTTTGGACCGTCTTTTGTAACGCTTCTAAGCAACTCGGAAGAATGGATGCGTTCTGCTCGCTTAACGACGGCTTGTTGTCGCTGGTTTGGGCTTCAAATTAGAAGGCTACAAATCGTTGACAACTGTGCCGTAATTAAATATAGGTATCGTTTGTTTTCCGAGAATTCTTTTTTGTTTTTTCTTTTCTTGTTGTAAATGTTCTTTTCGAGCAAACGATTCTTTTTCGAGTTGTTTTCTTTTGTCACTTCCACGGATCTTTATAAATTTTTTTTAATTCTATTCTGAATATTTATTTTTATTTTTCTTAAATAAATCGTCCGTAGAAAAAGAAGAATTCAATTGCATTTGGAATAAAGGAAATGGAAGAATAATCGTTGTTATTGTGGTTTCTGTTTTTAAAATGGCGGATCATGTGATGAAAGAGAAAAACTGTTTCAGATTATTTTTTGGGAAATTTTTGCATTTTAATAAATGCTCTTTTTACAATAACAACAACAACAACAAAAAATTATTCCAAAAGGGGGAAAAATTAAATTGTTTTTTTTTTTTTCCGAAATTTTTATTTTTAATAAATGCTCTTTTGTCACAACCAATTCATTTTTGCCCCCAAAGGAGCTGTAAATTAAAAGGTTTGTTTAACAACACATTATTCAATTGCAAAGATTTGCATAAAAATTAATACTCAGTCAGAAGAACATATCCAAACAAAACAAAAAAATCTTTAATTATTAATTCTTTTTTTAATTAAATAAAAATTGTCATTTATAATAACTGAAATATTGGGTTTATTTTTTTTCTGGTGCTTAAAAGAAATCATGAAAAAAAAAATTATAATTGGTTTTTTAATTTAATAAAACTTAATATTTTTAAAAACAAATTTGCTATGAAATAAAATTAAATTAAAGTTTGTAACCATGCTTCCTCCTACGCACTGCAAGAGCATCACCTGTGGCGTTCAGGAGAAATGGTCAGTAGGCCTCGAGACTCTCACCCGGTGAGGAAGTACATTTTGCGCATCCAGCGTATCGGATTTTCGGCTTAGAAGTGTAATCCTTCCACGAATCAATAATAATATGTCTTTAAATGTGTTAAATATAGTATGTGAGTGGTGTTTGTGCGGGTGTAAATAAAGTTGTGTGTTCTCAAACCTGTTTCTCAAGTCTCAACCCAACCACACCCAGTTACATTCCAGTTGCTCCAACCCATAACACTACAAGTTTCAGAAACCTCAAAATTAAAAAATGATTTATTTCAACATATAATAATTTCTAAATATTTCAGCAAACAAGATATAAAGTTTGTCTTTGCGAGATGCTCACACATCGAAATTCCACCGAATCAAATCTTTTTAAAAGTAATGACAATACATTACAGGATTTGAATCTTCTCCATCTTACATGATAGGAGTTATTAATACGCTTTTTATTAGTTTCACCTGTATGTTTATTTGTATGTGACTCTTTGGGCTCGGTTTTGTCCTACTTTAAGGGATCAGATTTAATTTAAACGTTGTAGACTTATCAAGGACCGACGACAATAAAATAGTTTGATAAGTTTATTATCTCATCAAGATCAGGATCGCCAGGATTAGTGATTTTATTTTAACTTATGAAGAGCAATTTAACCCACGTAGAATGAAAGTACCTCAGACTTGACAACCTCACGTGGAACAGGCACAACGATAACGCGCCTGACTGCGGATCAGGAGATTCCCTGTTCGAATCCTGGCTGGCTCGACATATTCGCTTTTAGCATTTGTTTTACTCACAATTAAATTATTGTAAGAACTATAGTTCCACTCCTCCGTACCGGGACCTTATTTAAATATTATAGTTTAAAAAACACTAAAAATCATGCATTTAGAGTTAATCAAACTAAAAAGTAAAAAATAATTGTTAACATAAGAATGAAATGACTGACGAGAAAATGAATGTCACTGTTCTAAAAGCGTGGGGTGCTTTGTATGACATTTTTAAACTAACTCTGCATTTCGGAATGAAACTAGTGAAAAATTATAACGATTGATATCGAGCACCCCACGCTTTTAGAACAGTGACATTCTTTTTCTCGTCAGTCATTTTATTCTTATGTTAACAATTATTTTTTACTTTTTAGTTTGATTAACTCTAAATGCATGATTTTTAGTGTTTTTAAACTATTAATTTATTTTTGTTATATGCACCACGCACTCATAAACAATCTATGCAGTCAGATGGAAAATTATTTCTTCCTATTCTTTATTAATTTCCTTTTAATTAAATTTTGTTACTACTAAGTTGAATAGTTTACAACAGTAACTGATCGCGAAGCGATCATCTGCTCGACTTGAAAAATGAAACAAAAAAAACTTGGATATAAAAAAAAACACGATAAACAAAATTACAGAAAATGCTTGAGATGGAGAAGGAAAAAAAAAAAAAATATTGAAAGATATTGGCTGAGGAAAAAGAAAAAAAAAAAACATTTTTTTTTTTTTTTTTGAAAAAGATGAGCTGGAAGGATGAACTATCTAAGGTGGTTTTAAACTTAGATTCCATTTTGCAGTTAAATAGGGATACTGTTACGCTGAGTAAAAACAGTTTGAGCTTTAATGATCGGGTTATTGTGATTAGCTATAATACAAAAGAATTTTCTAGAAACTTTAGTATTATGGGTGCCTATAGTTTCAATATTAAAGTCGTTGTGAATGGTAGAATTAC
This sequence comes from Caerostris extrusa, assembly GCA_021605095.1. Lineage (NCBI taxonomy): Eukaryota > Metazoa > Arthropoda > Arachnida > Araneae > Araneidae > Caerostris > Caerostris extrusa. Next base: position 129,939 of record BPLR01000334.1, on the reverse strand, counting down.
GTACGAACCAGGGAGCACCAGTGATAATCCGAAGTAATTTATTTTGAATTATTTGTACTTGGTTTTTATTCGTTTTTTTTGCTGCTATACCCCAAATTGGGGCTGCATAATTAAATTTTGTTACGAAGTACCGTAATTATAAATAAAAGTCATCAAGAAATTGTGAGGGGCCTGATGACCGAGTTTTTATCGCTCGTTGCTATGGATACTTGTAGTGATTCAAGAATCCGATTTAAGCCGTAGGTCTCAGTCTAATATGACTATAAAGCGTTGGACGTAAGGCTGACAACCCTACCCCATAAAAAGTCACCGTCACGGAGCCAAGTCAGACCTAACAGGTGCTAAATCACAGCAGAAGCTACCCCGCCCCTTTCCTTTCTTCCATGAGAACACAGGGGTTTCTTGGACTTGGTCTAGTTGTTTGCTGTCTACCAAGTGAGATAAGAAACAACAAGATTTTGCGTAATAATTAAAAAAAAATTCCTTTTTTTTTTTTTCAGTGTCACATAAAATAATAAAAGGTTGCAATGGCAATATTAAAGATACATATATTAAATAATTTGAAAAGTAAAACATCTAACCAGCTTTGTAAATCTCCAAATAATAAATCTAAAAAACACAAAAATAACATGATAAACATTAATCTCCAAAATCTATTAAAATAAACTAAATTATTTAAATTTTTACATTTTAACTTCTCATCAATAAACCAGTATTATCCCATTCCTTCCATTAGCTCACACTCTCCCTATACATATCTTGTTCAAATTTCCAATCGTTCATAAAATACTTTTTATTTATCCACTCACGTTCAAATGCGTTTTTTTTTTTTTTTAACTTGTAGTGGATGACACTGAATGTTAATATAGTTTTTTCAAATATTAATTCAGTAATTAAATTTAATTAATTAATTTTATTTTTTTAGATTTAAGTTGCATATATCTACCAATAGATGGCGCCAGATAAACTTAAAAAAAAATGAATGAAAATTATTTTATAAAGGACTTTCTGCGATAGAGTGAAAAAAAAAGTAGGAATTGACTTTTAAACTTTTTTTTTTTTTTTTAAATTACTTGTTATCTCATTAATTATAATAAAGTTGATACCATATTCCAGAAATCAAGGTTCTTTCTGTTTATTTTAAAAGTATTGATTTTTTTTAAATTCTTGCATTGATTGTAAATTGAAATAGTATTTTCACTAATTATTTTATTTAGTGTTTAATAGTGCCGATAGAAGCATTTATAAGGCTGGATGCGTTTGATTTAAACAACTCCAATTCTCAAGCACTTCAAAACAGTTTTAATTAGTAAACAGACTAATTTTTATTATAAGTTAACTCTTGAAAAAAATCACTTAACAAGTCGATCTTTACAAAGTATTTTTACAACAATATCTAATGCCAAATACGGAAGCCATGGTATCATGGGTTCAATATAGCATATTTCGTTACACATAACTTATGTACTTGGAGACAAATACATATAAATTATTGTGTGTTTCTCAGTTAGTCCATACAAAATATGCTTATATATATGCATGCATGTAAATAAATACATAAAAATTACAAAAAAAAAAAAATAAATAAATAAAACAAGACAAGGAATATTTTTAGAAACATAATTAGTTTGTATAAAAAAACTTTAACAGCAGTTGTTATACATATATTTTCTATTTTCATATATATTGTAACGTCTCTGCTATTCTAGACCTATAACGGCTTCAAGAAGAAGGCCACTTTCAGGTTCTTGGGAATACTTTAATTTTTATTTACAATTCTATTTACAAAGAAATGAAAATTAAAAATATAAATCAGATTCCCAAATGCAGTGCACTCCCAGATCGGGAGATTTTCAGCGTTCTCAAGTCTACAACGAATCTAATGGGCCCGGTCTGCGGCAGACCTTAATTTTCACACGGCGTGATACATGAAATCACAAAGAGCTCATTTTGAAAACAGACGGAAACTCCGACCTGTTCAAGACTTCTGGGCGACTCGTCGTAGAACTCTCTTTCCTTTCCAAAAACCTCCCTTTAGAAAAGAGTTTCTTTCACTTCTCATTGGAGTGGGCACTTCCTCATCCCATGGTCTATTACTAATCCCGATTCATCAACTCCATATACCATCTGTATTTGTTTCGACATATGGAGGTCAAATAGACAATCGCTACTTTCATGATGTCTCATTATCCATGACCCTAATTATCTGCTGTCATATTTGAGTGACAGGTTGTTCTCATTAGTACAAAAAGCACTACTTGCATGTACTGTAAATATCAGCAACACTGCTTATCTGCTGTCAGATTTGAGTGACAGGCTATTATTATGCACGTGTTAATGAATATGCATTCCTTCTCCCTGAGAACAGAAATGCTATATTTTTTCCAGTGGGGAAAAATGCTACAAAATCATTGTTAATCCTATTAAAAAAAAAAAAAAGAAAGAAAGAAAGAGAGAGAGATTGAAAGTAAATTTTTTCAAAAACCGAAGAGCATAATTCTGCAATGACGAAATCGAAAATCACTAGGCAAAATACAAAACATCACTAGGCAAACTTTAAAACATGAATGGCAAAAATTGCATGTACTATAATTGCATGCACAAAAATTGCAGAGGCCAGTAAAAAGATATATATGTATATGCATATTTAAGTATTCAAAAACAAAGTGCCAAGCAAGTTGTCCAGGGAATCAGCAAAAAAAGCTGTAAGAAATTAATAATATTCTGACGATAGCTTTATCCGGAATAAATATCCTCAGGCCATTATAAGATATGTTATTTCTGCTCGCTAAATGACTGGATTCAAGTAAAAAAATAATAATAATAATTTAGCTACGCATAACCTTCATACGTGATTAATTCATACGTGATTAATGCGTGACATGACATGTGACTATAATATCCCATTTTATCCAAAAATAATTGTATATCGAAATTTTGATTCATGACCCTGTGCAACGAGTATAGGTGGCGTGTGGCAAGGTATAGGTTTGAATGCGCATGCGGCCTGTTTTTCAGCCATAGCATTCAAAAATAGGGCGAAACTCAATGGCGATTATGATAATGTAGATAAGCATTCTACTATGATAATTTAGGGTTTTCAATTTGTTTTCTCCTATAGTTCAATAGAAAAATGATTGCTCCTAAAAACCCACCAGAAAGGTATCATTTCATGCCGTATATCATTTAATGACTGAGGTAAACATTTGTAAGTGGGGAAGAATTTATTAATTCATTTGAAATCCCCCCCCATTTCAAATTATTCTGAATATAAATCCGAATAAAAAGGCCCATGTACTGACAGTAAAAATAAACTTCATAAAACACCAACTGTGGCAGTTTTTTTTTTATGAAAAAAGGGTTAAAGGCGAGAAATAAATGTTTTTGAAAAAAATTTATTATTTTAAGGGCAAAGGTAAAACATTTAAGAACCATTACTCCAGTACAGTAGTCCAATACACTTTAGTTGTCCCATAGATACTTTTTTTTGTCCGTCAGAAGGAAGCTACAAACTCATTATATCTGTCTACTTGCTCTTTTTTAAAGAACCTCAAGCGGAAAAATAATAATAATAATAATTCATAATTAAAAAGCAATTGGCGAAATTTTGATGCCGTAACAAAGCGCATTCTTCATCCCAGACACTTTAAATGATAATGAAGTACATTATAATGTTTAGAATAATTCAAATTCTACCGTTAAAACTTATCAAAATCAAAAATGATGTTGTTTACTTTAAAAGAAATTGTCATGTAATAACAAGCACTTTACTGGTTATATTTTTTTAATCTCAAAATTAATTGTATATATTCGTCAAAATGTTAATGTTAGTTAAAAAAGTCAATGAAGATAAAGACTTAATTTTCATTCTAATATACGTAAGAACAGACTCTATTCTGAGATACGAGCATCCCTGGGGTTACGCTGCGAACCTGTCGGGGATACGAGAAAATACCATTAAATGAAAACGGAAGTAATAAGATTAATTCTAATAATTGACTGGTTGATAATTACCCCCGACAAACGACGTTTCTGTCAATTTTATATAAAAAAATATTATAGTTTCTAAAAATTATCGTCAAAATATTTAAAAATTTTGAACAAAAAATATTGGCAGAGAATTCAAATCAAATTTAATTAAAAAAAAAAAAAAAATTTTTTTTTTTTTTTTTAGTATTGTCAAGTGTTATAGCATTTAAAAATTTGATTTTTAAAGATTTATAAATATCTGACAATTTAATTAAAATTTAGAACAATTTTTTTATACTTTTTTTTCATTAAATATGCTTCTCTATATTTATTTACTAGATTTAAAGCTTTTTATATTAGCATAATAAAATTTTTCTATTTACTAATTTGGGTGGCGGCAGTTTTGGTTGAACTAGTAATACTTGCATAATTATCAACTAAAAGTATTTTTATTAATAAATTAATATGCTAAGTAAAAATTTTATAATAATTTTCTTATATTTCGTAAATTTTTAAAAAAAAAAAAAAAAAAAAAAATTAGATACTTTATTATTTTATTATCATTTTTAATCAATATAATTCTATTATTAACACTCCTTAGTTTGGAGGAATCTTTATTTTTGTAGGAACCTGGCCAATGATAACTGGGCCTGGCCTTGGTAACCCTTAGAGCCCCAAACAATTTTAATGTGTTAAGTAAGCAGCTTCTGTTATAATTAAGTTAAGGTGGTTAATATAACTTTGGCTAAGTATTAATTTATAAATATAAATTATGAAAAAGGGATTTAAAAGTAACCATTAAATATTATTTAATAATTGTAAACAGTGCTTCCTGACGCATGGAGAGCGCCCTTGTGGAGTTCAGGTGAAATGATAAGTATGCTGACTTTGGTGGTTGACGAAACCGGCGTACTCCATTAATGACTTCAGTGAAATAAGAGGATTTATGCTTATATATATAAATGTCTATAGGACAAACAACAGAATAAGTTTAAATGTATGTGTTGTTGTTGACTTTTGCACAAACAATCCATTTGTAAAAAGCCCACGAGCCCATACGTGCTCATTTGAAGGGGATATGCACCTTTGTTTGGCACCGTAAAAAGAAGTCAAAAAGCCAGACAAATAGGAGACGGGACCATTCAGGTTCCCAAAATATCAGAGGTTGGCAGCGCAGTATTCGAACTCAAACGGACATTCGGCTCTTTAGGTCCCAAATTTGTTCTCTCCAGCAGTGGTTCACCCACCCAAGTACTGACCGCGCCCAATGATGCTTGAACTTCGGTGATCTAACAAGAACACCTCTTTTATGCTTCTCTATCTATAAATGTCTATAGGACAAACAACAGAAAAAGTAAAAACATATGGGTAAGGGACTTTTTAGAAACACAATCAATTTGTAAAAAGGAGCCCTAATAATATTTAATTATATTCTTTTTTATATGCATCCTAGTTAGTTGTATAACATAAATAAAAAAAAAAGTCAAAGAGTTATTTGAAAATTAAAAATTTAAAAAACAAATAAAAGCAAGATTCGAGCATAATAATTCATACACAAATATCAGAGGTGGAATCTCAAAATCTCTCTCTCTCTCTCTCTCTCTCTATATATCTGAGAGAGAGAATACTGCTGATATATCTAAGAGTTCTATTATAATCATTCCTTATACCAGTTAAATAAATACTATAAAGAATAGAGTATAAGAAATTAACAAAATGTAAACAAATGTTAATATATTTTGCAAAAATATTGTTACAAAAAATACTCATGTTGTGTGTTAAATATTGTTTGTAGCTAATTGTGGAGTTTATTTCAGTGTTTACTTGCTTGTAAATAAAGCTGTGTCTTCTTAAACTCTCTCTGTCTCAACCTAACCACATCCAAATCCAGCTGCACAAACAACCGACATAACAACACTACATAATGAAATTTTCTAAAGATGTGCATATATCGCCCGTCACCCTTAAAGCTTTGTCGTAGCGATCTTGATATACTGAAAAGAGTATCAGGACTTTTAAGCTGTTTATCATTCTCTTTACACTGAAACGATTTCAATAATTTATTTTTACTACTTTTATAAAAAATATTTATTATTTATATTCATATACAAAATTTTATTAAAGGAAATAAATAAATTATATTAAAGAGATTCATAATTCTTTGATACAAATAAATTAAACTAAAGAGATCCATAATCTATGGAATTATATGGATCGCGGACTATATAAACACTTAATCTTCAAATTTATCTAACACATATGCATTTTATTTCTTTATACACAATAAAACAAGTAATATAAAAAAAATTAAAATCAATTCCTACTTTTTTTCCCTTATATTGCAGAAAAATCCTTTATAAATAATTTTCATTAATTTTTTTTTTTAAGTTTATCTGGCTCCATCTCTGTTGCTCGCAGATATATGCAACTTAAATCTAAAACCTAAAATTAATTAATTAAATATAATTACTCAATTAATATTTGAAAAAAACTGTATTAACATCCAGTGTCATCCACTATAAGTTAAAAAACATGTATTTGAACTTGAATGTATGAATAAAAGTATTCTTTTAACGGTTGAAAATTTGAACAAGATATATATAGGAGAGTGTGAGCTAATAGAAGGAATTGAATAAATAATATAAGACTAGCAATATTTATTATTATTTAAAAAGAATGCAAGTAAAATAAATAAACAGTTATTCTATTGTTTAGTATCCTATAATTCTTCTGTTTTTTGCAATCTTCTTATATTGATAATAAAACATCATTTAAAAAAAAAAATAATCAACTGGGTCGGTATACAGGCTACCTCTCTAAAATTTCTCTTTAATGTAAGAATAAAAAACAGAAAAAAAAAAAAATCAATAACAGCAATCTTAAAGTGTAATATAAAATCTTAAAAAAATAAAAATAAAGATAAAAATAATAATAAAAAAAAAAAACTATAAATTCCAAACGATTTTCATTTCTCAAAAATCTCATTTTCACTTTTTCGAAATAAAATTGTCTTTGCTTTAAAGACGATCTTTTAGAACCATTTTATGTTATTTAAATATAAAATTATTAGCTTTGAAAGAAATTTAAATAAATATTATGTATAAAAAGCTTGTGAAAGAAATTAAAAAATGAAGAAAGTGGTCAAGGACACAAAAAAATGATCGTATACGAAATACCCATATATCTTAAGGGTAAAATAAAATAATAATAAAAAATTAATTCCTTTTTAATAAAAATAAAGATAAAAATAAAAAAAAAAAAAACTGTTTCCAAACGTTTTCATTTCAAAATCTCATTTTACTTGAAATAAAATTTATTTTTACTAGATTTTTAGAACCATATTTATATTATTTAAACAAAATTTTAGCTCAAAAGAAATTTAAATAAATTTATGTTAAAAAGCTTGTGAAAATTTTTAAAAATGAAGAACTAAAGTGGTCCTGTTATGATCGTATATAAACACAATCTTTTTAAAAAAAAAATCTAAAAAATTAATTATTTAATAAAAATAAAAAATAAAATATAAAAAAAAAAAAACTGTAAATTCCAAACGATTTTCATTTCTTGCGAAAATCTCATTTTCAAATACTTTGAAATAAAATTGTCTTTGTTTAACTTTCAGACGATCTTAGAACCATTTTATTTTATTTAAATATAAAATTATTAGCCACGAAAGAAATTTAAATAATATTATGTATGCCATTAAAGAAATTTAAAAATGAAGAAAGTGCCAAGTGAAAAAAATGATCTGAACTTGAATGAAATACCCAGTATTCTTAAGGGTTGAAAATTTAAAAAATTCCAATAAAAATAAAGTACTAAAGAGGAAAAAAAAAATATAAGTTAAACGATTTTCATTTTAAAAAATCTCATTTTCACCTTGAAATAAAATTATTCTATTGTTTAGTAGATATAATTTAGATCCATTTTATATTATTTAAATATAAAATTATTAGCATGATTTAAAAATCAACTTATGTATAAAAGCTTGTGAAAGAAATTTCAAAATGAAGAAAAAGTAAAACAGAAAAAAAAAAAATGATTCAAATCTTAAATCTTAAGGGTAAAAAATAATAATAAAAAAAAAAAAAAAAATTAATTCCTTTAGATAAAAATAAAGATAAAAATAATAAAAAAAAAAAAAAAAAAAAACTGTAAATTCCAAACGATTTTCATTTCTCGAAAAATCTCATTTTCACTTTGAAATAAAATTGTCTTTGCTTTCACCAGATGATCTTTAGAACCATTTTATGTTATTTAAATATAAAATTATTAGCTCATGAAAGAAATTTAAATAAATATTATGTATAAAAGCTTGTGAAAGAAATTAAAAAAAAAGAAGAAAGTGGTCAAGGACACGAAAAACATCGTATACGAAATACCCATATATCTTAAGGGTAAAATAAAATAATAATAATAAAAATTAATTCCCTTTTAATAAAAAGACAAATAACGAATTCGGCACTTTTCATGTAAAGTTTTTAGTATTAAATTCGATTAAATGGTCAACGACATTTACATTGCTGTGAAAATTTTATTTGGAATATGTTTATTTAGTTACAAACTTGTTAAAGCTAGAATATGTTTTAAATCTCGTTAAAATCTGAAAATCTTTCAAAAAATAAATATCCTCAATTATATATTTTTTTTAATTAAAATGAACCCCTGTACTATAGCAAACAATATAAACAACAATATATATATATAAAGTGACAATTTTTGAACTAAATAGTTTCCAGAGCTTTAACCATTCAATCAATTTTATTTTATTGTAAGTCTTCTATTACAAGTTTTTTTAAAACCTTCAATATTACAGAAGAATAACATTCGTTAAAATATATAATAATAAGAATATGCAAGTGTATATACAGGTGATAATTGTACATATAAATGTAAGTACAGGTGTTTAAAAATTTTGTTTTAAATATGACAAGAAATCTAACAACAAAAAATATTTAATATAGCAGAAATTAATTAAATGTATTTTTCATTCTGCTATTAATCGCGTAACATAAGTTGTTTAAGACCATGATTAGCCAAATAAAAAAAAAAAAGATTCGGATAAAATTATCTTTTATGAATTGATAAACAGGGATATGGATGTTTGATATTTTACATGGATAACGGGCTGATGAAATTCAGACATGCGCGTTAATTGGTAAAGATAGGAAATGATGGATTGAATTAAGGTTATCTAAGATAAGATGCTTCAACAACTTTTATGGAAACTTTATCGAAATCTAATCTGGTAATTTCTATTTTGTTTATCTTTAAAGACATAACTTACTGAATTGAAATACATATTATGGAATCTATTGGAATTGTGTAATATCAGGTTAATACTGTTAAACTTGAACAATTTTATTATTATTATTTTGATAGAACTAATAAAAAATAGCAGTCTTGCAAAAAAAACCCCATGTCATTTGCGATTTAAAATACTTTTTGAAAATTTTAATTGCAATTTATTATTTTTCCCGAAACTGCTTTATTTATTTATTTATTTTTTTCCTCCAATAGTTCTGGCAAAATATCGATAAAATAATGATACATTTATAAAACCCTTGTTAAATTAACTTAATATTTTTCTAATAATCGATGCCATATTATAAGTAAATCACTTTAAAATAATTAACTAATTCACTTTTACAAAGTAATTTAATTTGGCGTCGATACCAATTATATTCAAAAGAATATTTGAAATTAATCGAATGGAGGTTTAATTCTATGAAACATTTAGCTTTTATGCCAACGTAGGGAAATAATACGATGAAAGAAAATAATTATTTTTTAATTAGAGTAATCATTTATAAAAACTGTTTAAAAATAAACATTTAAATAATTCTAACATGTTTGGAAGTTATTCTGAGTTAGAACATTAGTATTTGCCCTATTATTTAGAATAAATAGTTAATTAAAATTATTATTTATCTTCATTTTATTTCTGTACAGTCGCAGACGATAAAATAAATAATTTCATTTAATTTATATAAAATTCAAGCTGCAAATAGGAAAACTCACACCAGTTGATCAGTCTGCCAGTCCGAGTTGACAGAACAACCTAACTGCGATTATATATGTTATAATTCCCATCAAATCTCCTTGTTTTTGAAAGCAATGACTGCAACAAATGCCGATAGTGGATACGAATATGAGTCCTCCTGCACTATAGCTGCTTACATGAACAATGGGCCACGCAGGGCTGTTTACGATACTTGGCTTTTATTTTTCTAACCGTGCATTTATTTAAATACTTTAATTGCAAAATTAATGAAAGTAAATTTGTTGTTATTTATTGAGTTTATTCATAAAAGATTCATTAATTATTATTTGTCCTATTATATTTGTTTCATTTTAAAAGCACACTATTACAGTACATTACGCAGGATATTACATATCTGCTTCATTTTATGTGTCAATTACATTACATACATATAACAGGTGGGCTGAATGGTTCATAGGCTGACACATAGATGGCGCTACTAGTATTAAATCCATATGATTTTAGTTAGCCCTAACCTTCAAAAAGACACGTGTATAAATTTGACAGCTGTTGCACTATTAGTATGTGAGTTACAGCATTTTTAGTGTTCATCACGTGCAGTCCACTCGGCATGACTGTCGATTGGACTCCGGTGTGAAATGATGGAACCATGTTTCATCCATTCCACATATCGACGCAAAAATTTGGGTTTATTACGATTGAACAGCTCCAAACACTGTTTAGAATCATCAATTCGTTGTTGATTTGGGTCGATGGTCAGCTCGCGCGGCACCCACTTTGAACAGAGCTTTCGCATATCAAATATTCATTCACGATATGTCCCGACACGGCCTTTGATATCTTTAGGGTCTCAGCTATCTCAATCAACTTCACTTTACGGTTATCAGAAATTATTTGGTGGACTTTTGATGTTTTCGGCGGTAACAGCTTCTTTGGGGCGTCCACTGCGTGCATCGTCTTCGGTGCTCATTTCGCCTCGTTTAAATTTAGCAAACCACTTCTCTACGGTTGATTTTCCTGGTGCAAAGTCCGAATAATGTTTATCAAGCCAAGCCTTGGCTTTAATAGTATTTTTTTCGCCAAAAAGCAATGCTTTATTAACACACAGAAATTCCTTTTTATCCATTTTTTCAAACTAACAAAAGTTGCTTCACTAAAAATGCTATAACTCCCATACTAATAGTGCAACAGCTGTCAAATTTATACACGTGTCTTTTGAAGGTTAGGGCTAACTAAAAATTATATGGATTTAATACTAGTAGCGCCATCTATATGTCAGCCTACGAACATTTCTGCCCACCTGTTATTACATTACATTATTAATAGTAATATTATTTTTTTTTAATTTTTATCTTTAAATGCATTATTATATTATTATTATTTATATGCATTAATACATTTTATTGAATTTTATGTTATATTTATTTAATTACTATTATTATTTACATATATTATTTTATACGATTTTTTGTTGACTTTTAATTTTAAAATATTATGCTTAAAAATGTAATTGTACCTTTAAATCCTGTACATTTTGCTCGTAATAATTATTTTAAAAACAATGAATTATCCCAAATGTTTTAAAAATAGATTTTGAAATAATGAATAATAAAATCAACTCTTAAAATACTTACATTCCAGGTAAAATTTAAATTCTAAATTCGAAAGCGATTCTTAAATAATTAATTCAGCAGTAACTCAGCAAACAACAATAACTTCAAACGACAGTAATAATAATAATATTTTCAAAATGGAATAAGATAAAAAAAAAAAAAAAAAACTATAACTAAGAAAAAAAATCGTGAAAAAAAATGGAAAATGTTAACTTAATGACATATACTTTACAGCCTCATATACTGGTTTTCCAGCTTATTGATGAATTTTTGCTTTATCTTGAACTTAACTCTCTGTATCATTTCTTTCATTTCATTCCCCCTCCCCTTCCAGAGGCCTCACTTATTAACAGAAAAGGAAAAACATCACTTTTCTACCACATTTGGCAGAGCATCGCCTGCAGCTCGCCACATATGGCGATAAATGCGCAAAAATGGGGAGTACTTGAAAACCGCACTTTCCGGTGAAAACCTATGAAATATAGGCGGTATTTTTATGCTCGCCTTACTTTTTAGCGCTTTACCTTTTCCACTTTGGGGTCGGAGGGGAGGTTTTTTTTTTTTTTTTTTCCTTTTCCGACACAAAGGAATTGTTCTTTTCTTTTCTACAGTAATGGAAGTAGAAAATTTTCTTTTTTTTTGTGTCATCATAGTCAGATGAATGAGAGGGGGAGGTAATCGTAATTTTTGTTTTTTCGAATCATTCAAAATAAATGAATTATATTGTAATTATATATTATTGAAAACAATTATATTGTAAAAGTTGAAAAAATCTAACACTTTCGAAGATGTATATTGAAGATATACATACACTATGAAAAATTTCTGTAAAATCTAACAAAACTATGTGTATTTATTTTATCATTAAATTCTAATTTGATAAAAAAATAATTTCTTGGAAGTTAACTGAAAAGTTTTCGTTTGGAGAACTGAATTGTTGTAAGTGAAGTATATTAATTGGATAAACAATTCCATATAGCATACATAACTGCATTATTGCTTTTCATATAAATACGATTATTGTTTCAGTGATTATATATATATGTATAAAAGGTACAACGTAAAAATTAATTAAGAATTTTGGAATATTTTTTTATCTTAGCTCGTTTAAGTTGAGGTTTGTAAACATTAAGTTGAGGCGAATAAATTGACTAGAACACCGAAGATATATATATATATATATATATATATATATATATATATATATATATATATGAATAAATAAATAAATACCAGTTCGATGACACACAAAAACCTTTACGAGTTGCAATTGTAACCCTTTTTTGAATTTTTGACATGAACATTGCAATATGCTGTTAGGATTAACAGAATATTACAATGTTGATGTCAAAATTCGCTTAGAGATAAAATTGAAAACGATTACAAAGAATTTGCTTATAGATATAGGAAAATAAATACATAAATAATACATACAATAATCCTTATAGATATAGGAAAATAAATACATACAATGAATTTTTTTTTTTTTTTTTTTTCAAATGATTAGAAGAGAAAGATACATTTGGCTTTCAAGGTCCTTGAAATTGAATATATTTGTGACAGTGAATACTATTTCAACAATTCGAGAACAGTGGTGAAAAAATGAGACGTAATGTGTCCTAGTAGGACTTTCAGGTGTAACAATCCCGTATTGAGAGAATTCTATCAACTACAAACTACCTAGTGTCTGACGACAATGTGAGATTATCTGTCACAATTTCCATCTCATATATTAAGAAAGGCACATAACTAACAAAATATTTACCCCAGAGAAAATATTTCTGAACTGACTGATTGGGTTACGGCTGAATATAAACTGGAAAACACCGTAACAAATACATATAAAAAATAATACATATAAGTGCAATATCGATTACTGGAAATACATATGCTTTCTAAATAATCAATATTCACAACACTCATGCATGGAAACCCTTAGAGGTAAACATTTGTTCCGTCAAGGACATTTTTTTAGACAATAGCATGAAATTCTAACAAAAAAAATACAGGAAAAACTCCAATTTTCCATTAAAATAAATATAAAATCATACTTTACCAATAATTTGACTGCAGATATTTTTTTGTTTGTTTGTTTATCTTATACTATTTCATATAATTCATAGGTTAACCTAATCATTCTGCTGATGACGTCATGCCCAAGATTTACAAGCTGCCAGACTATCTCGTTCTTGTAATCAATCATACAGACAAGAAACTTCCTGCTCTCCAAACCATCGCTATTCCATCGTGGTTTTATCATTGTCATAGTGAAAAGAGAATGACCACATAACCATTAGGGGAGGACCATGTCCATTCAATAGCGCAGGCATACCTGGAGGGATTACGTTATCTTTCAAGTAGATAATCTTCTCGTTGACCCCACCTAAATTCTTTAATCCTCGTTTAAAGAACATGATAAAGTTTCACACTGTCTTAAGCCTCTTCTATCCATATAGTAAGTAAGTCCATAAAGTAAGGGAAGCGAGGAATTTATCCGTTAAGTTTGATGCAAAGTGCTGCAAACTTTCATTTAAATCTGTTATGAAAAGTATATATTATTTACAAATACTTTTAAGATGTTAATCCTTTGCTCAAAATAAATAAATTTCTACATACCTATGAAAAGTGAAACATTTTCATTTTCTTGTGATGCAGATACGCCGAACAATCTCTATAATCCAAGGCATTAACATGCATGTTACAAGAACCATCGATATTCACAGTGATTATTATTGTAGCGAATGGTGATATTAACGATCCTGGACGCAGAAACCTGCGCAAATGGAATTCTTTTTTTAAAGAAGTTTAAATGAGACTATTTGAAATAAAATAAACACTAAGATTTGATAAAGAATCACAAAAAGAATATATTTTTGAAAAATTTCGTTTCCTACAATATTCTAAGAAAATTCTTAATATTTTCCACAGTAAATTTAAAGAAATAAAATTTTTATTTATTTATTTATGTTTATTTCTACGTTCTGCGAGTTTCTTTATTCACAGGCAATTAATTGCAGTTACTGAGCTGAAAAAATGTCATATTTAAAAATTTTGGCATTTTCTACCGGTTTAGTAGGTAAGTAGTAACATATTGGTGTATCCATTGAGAAATTAGTAAATAATGAAACTGCCAGGAAATATTTTGATATTATTTCATGAATACTCCTTTTAAACCATTTAAGTGAAATAGATATAATTTATAAAGGGTTAAAACAGCTGATGAACCATAAAGATCTCCAAACTCTTTCATTTGGAGAAAGATTTGTCTTCGTGTTCAAATTTTTACTGTTTATTGTTAAATATACATTTTTCTGGCATCATTAAATATGAAAAATATTAAAAAAGAGAATTTGTTTTTAATTCTTAGGATAAATAAATTATTATCAATTAAAAAAAATGAAATATGTAAGCATAAGAATAATAATAATTATATTATTATACATTTAATTAAATAAATGTATACCTGTTTGTGCATAGTAATACTTTTTTTTTTTTTTTTATAAAAAGTGATATCAAAATCAATGAACAGATATAGAAAAGAAAATTATTATTTATAACAATAGATGGCGCCACCACATCTTTGAAATTATCTTTAATATACAATAATTAATAAATCGACAAAGTATTAAAAAGTATAAAGAAATCTTTTAGAAGTGCCTTGATAATTAATTTTTTAAAACAAAATTAATCTAAATACAGAACACAAATCATTGAATATTTAAATCTTACCTCAATATGGACAAATTATTATCTTCAATTACATGATCGCCGAATAAATTAGAAATGTCAATTCGTAAGGTTCTAACATGGTTTTAACGGAAAATGCAATAGTAAGTAAATGCTCTATATCAGAGGAATTTTTACGTGATTTAGATAAGTGGATATCTAAAGTTTTACGATTAAAACGATTCTATCGCATTATCTACTTATATAATAAAAATTAATGTTTTATATACACACACATATATATAGTTATCATAACAAATCTTGCTTTTTAGTGATAATGGAGAAAATATCTAATAATTGATAATCTTATCACATAATAAATTTCAAATTGACATATCTCAAATAAGATTAAAAATTCCTGTAGCATGAACAACGAATTTAAGAGTACATATTTAGAGTATACATTATTTGGAATGTATATTTAGCTCAAAATATTATTTTTTATTATAATGTGTAAATAAATTTATATAAATGGGCCTGAGGCCTGAATGGCCGAGTGTCTGCCGCTCTGTGCCACAAATTTCTGGTTCGAGTCCCGGCTGTGTCATGGATGTTTATAGTATTTCGGAATCTTAAGCCGTAGGTCGCGGTCTTCTATGACTGTAAGAGCGTCACGGAGCCAAAGTCGGACTTCTACCTACGGGTGCTCCATCACAACAGAAGCTGCTTCCTTTCTCTTCAACCATGAGTACATTCGGGCTTGGCCTAGATGTCTGCCAAGTGGGATAAGAAACAACAAAACATAAATTTATAACTGCCCTGAAAAACATTATTTTTTACCAAGCAATAAAAATACAAAATGAATGTCATTTTTATAGGTTATTGTTAAAATTTAGGAGAATTTGAACCTGAAAATGTCACCAAGGTAATATGCAAAACAGAAAGGAGAAAATTCGTTTTTGATTGGGAGTTCTGTTTGTACTTCTTGGGGCTTAAAAAAAAACTGTTTCTCTGAAAACATAACTATTTTTATAGCTTTATTTGTCGTGAGACCAAAAATCCTGCAAAAATTCCACTTATTTCTCTTTAATTAATTAAACGTATATTTTTGAAATATTGTATAAAAAGAATTTTTAAATATTTGAGCTATACTACTGTATCCAAAAAGTAAGACCAATTTTCAATTTAAAATTCCCGGGGCTTCCTGAATTTCAATTTTTTTTTTTTTTTTCTTCTTCTTCTTCTTCTCCTTCTTTTTTTTTTTTTTTTTTTTGGTTGCTGGCACTGTCCTTGACATTGTGTGAAATTTGACGTCAAAATATTCATTGGTTATGCTTGGCTTTGTGAGACGCTAAAAGTGATTTCGGCGATTTTTGAAATGTTTGAATTAATTGAGTATTCAATTTTTTTGGTGAAACGTATAGAATGTTGCAGAAGACATTCGGTGAGCATTTCTATATTGGAAAGAAATGTTTACAAGTGGTATAAAAGTTCAAAGAAGGCAGAGAACGCATTAAAGACGAAGAGCCCTCTGGTCGACCATCAACCTCAACCGACGAAGCTCACGTGCAAGAAATTAAAGATTTGGTGCTTGCAAACCGTCGATTTACAATTAGAGACCTTTGCTGCTGATGTTGGAATTTCAAAAGGATCTTTCAATTCCATTTTGGGCCTCAAACGCGTCAAATCTCGATTGGTACCGAAATCACTGAATGCGCCATCTCACACTGCATTGATTCTTCGTAATTTTTCGCCAAAAATGAAACCCATATCGTTCCACAACCACCGTATTCACACCGTGAGACTTCTGACTATTCTCTAAACTCAAAAGACCACTCCGGGAATACCGTTTTGAGCCGGTTGAAGAGATTCAACGTGAATCGCTGCGTGCTTTGAAGGCCAACCCTGCCGATGACTTGTTAGAATGCATTGAGGATTGGAAAAAAAGTTGGTATAAGTGCATTGTGTCCGGAGGGGATTACTTTGAAGGCGATGAAATAAATTTGGAAGAATAAATAAAGAGTTTTTGAAAAAATAATAATTGGTTTTGCTTTTTGGGCTCAGTATTTTTATGTTGTTTATTTTTTTGAATTTCGTCTCCACACGTGTATCACTCTGTTATACATTGAATTATGTTAAAGTTATTAATCTGTATTGTGTATTGAAGTATTGTTATGTAGTAACCATAGCAACGTGCTGTACTAATTTTTAGGAAATTATTTTCATTAAAACTAAAGTCATTATTAAACATTATACAGAAGTCATGTCATTCATCTATGATTAGAATAATGAAATTTTCAATGTCATCCAAGGTCAAATGAAAGCTATTCTGTTCAGAATTCTAAAACATTTTCTTTCCGAATTCTTAAAAAATTCTTTTGTCCATCCATATAGGAATTTGTTAAAGAATCTGCTTCACGCTCAAGTTGCTACAACTCATCAGGCTAAAGTTTAAATAATATACAATTTTTTAACAGTCAAAATTTCTGATGTAAAAGTAAATGGTAAAACACTTCATTTATATAGCAATGATCAACCCCCAAAATAAAAATAACAATAAAATAAATAGAATGTTTTCTTTAATGTCTGGATTCCAAGAGAATATAAATACAACGCCATTATAAAGCAACAAACAATTTTTTCTGTCTTAAAGTAGATAATTAAACGTTTTTGTCAATAACTTTGTTTTGTATTCTTCTTTTTTCCTCTGGTTCATGATATTTATTTTGTAAAATTGAAACACATAAGATTATTTGATAAAAATTTATGTTTTTCTAGTTTTTAATTTTTATTTCAATTTCATGTAAAAAAGAAAAACTACTACTAACTCTCAAAACATAACTAGTTTTCAATTATTTAAATTTAAAAATTGATTAAAATATCTCGTTGGAAAGCATGAGCTGGAAAACTATTTGTATAAAATGGAGTACCATTGGAATGTTGTACGAGCTGAAATAAAATAAAAATAGAAATTTATTAATTTGTAGTTTTTTTTTTTTTTTTAGTTAATTAAACAAACTTTTGTCATATTTTTGTAAGTTTTTTTTTTTAAAGACATATGTAAACCTGTATCTCTCTATCAGGGGCAATGTTGTTGTCATTGAATTGTTGGACAATATATGTTTATTTTCATTGAGCAGTCGAGTCAAAAGTAGAAGAAACCATGAGCTACAAAAAAAAAAAAAAAAAAAATTTTTTTTTTCTTCTGTGAATACAGGTTTTCATCAGAATTTGTTTCCCATTTTTTTTTTTCTTTTACCCATAAAATATATGGGTATTGTTTTGAGAAAAGCGGAACAGCTTTTTTTCCTGGATCAATTTCAACCTTTCTTATATATATACATTTTTTTTTTTTAATTCAGTTCTTCTCTTAGCTCACCCTCACCCTATATATATCTCGTTCAAATTTTCAATCGTTTATAAAATACTTTGTATTCATCCACTCAAGTTCAAATACATTTTTTTGAACTTGTAGTGCATGACACTGGATGTTAATACAGTTTTTACAAATATTAATTCAGTAATTAAATTTAATGAATTAATTTTAGTTTTTTTTAGATTTAAGTTGCATGTATCTACCAATAAATGGCGCCAGATAAACTTAAAAAATGAATGAAAATTATTTATAAAGGACTTTCTGCAATAGAGTGAAAAAAAAAGTTGGAATTGACTTAAATTTTTTTTTTTTTTTATGTTACTTGTTTTTCTTTTACCCATAAAATATATATGGGTATTGTTTTGAGGGGAGTGGGTCAGCTTTTTTTTTCCTGGTCCACTTTCAATCTTTCTTATATACATATATATATTTTTTATTTAAATTTATTTTACGAGCTATTCTTGTTGATTTATTTAAATTTCTTTCACGTGCTTTTTTTTATAAAATCGCCTGGAATTCTATAGTTTTTTTTTTTTTTAAAATTTCTTTCACGTGTCTTTTTATTAAATTTCTTTTATATGTTTTTATAAAATCGTTTGGAATTCTATAATTTTTTTATTTTATTTAAGTTTCTTTTTTTTTTTTTTTCAGTTTTGAGCGATAACTGATAAATATAGTTTATTGACTGAACATGATTTATTGATACCTTTTCTTTCTTTGTTTATTTAAGATTGCTGTTACGCGTTTTGTTCTTACATTAAATTCTAAATTTTATGAGTAACCTATCTGTCGAAAGCTCAATTATTTAAAAAAAATTTTTTTAAAGCTTTCCTGACCAAGACAAGCCGATGTAAAAGTTCCATCTTGGGTAATTATAATTTTTGTGTTCCTTGCTTTAGTTCGTACTGATTTTCATGCCTTTGTAATGGCATTTATCAATCTTGTTAATGTAATTGTTTCGGTTTATCGTACTGTTTTTATTGATTTTGCAGATTTTAATTAACACAGAATTCAAACCATAACTAGATTATAATTATCAGAGTAAAGTTAAAGTAAACGGCCATGTCAATTTTACTTTATCAACTTTAAAGACAACTATGCAATTTACAATATTAATAAGTAATTGGAATTTAAATACAATACAAGTAATTTAAGTACAATTTACAATGTTAACAACTAAACAATTAACTTTTAAAGGTAATTTTAATTTTTGCTAACATTGCAAGTAGGGATTGCAATATCGGACCAAAAATTCAATACCGGTATTCGGTATTTTTTAGATCTTAATACCGAGATACCGGTAGTAGAAATTTTAGAAAAGAAAGAAAACACAGGTGTTTTTTGTTTTATTTGCCAGTTTTTTTAAAGAATGTAAATATCTCAAAAAAATTTGTAACTTATAAATTATAACGGTATATAAAGGATCACAAAAAGTAAAGGAACATCTTATTTATTTAAATCACAAAAAATGTAAATATCACTATTCAGTCTGTAGTACTATTAAAAATTTTTGAAAAATGATCTTAAAAATATAATGCATCAATTGTACTATCATTAAGCCTGAAACGTAATTTTGTGCAAAATTACCAGCTGTCGAAAACGCTCTTTCAGCATCTAAGCTAGCTGGTGGTACTGTTAGCAATGATCGATATACTTTTTCCAAGTATTTACCTCTCAATCCCTCATCTTCAAATAAATCTATTTCTCGTCGGATTGTTTTGGATACAGTTGATTTCTGTATTGTATTTTTGGTTTGTTGAAATTTTTAGTTATCACTAATTCTAATTTTTGTTCAAGAGACAATTAATTTTCACTATCAACATTAGTGTCATTATAAACTTCGATAACTGTACCGAATTCTTCTGGTATAAGTGGATAAGTTCTGAATTCTGAATAAGAATTTCACAAATAAGAAATCACAGATAAGAATTCTTTCACAGATACGATTCTTTCTAAATTTCTAGTAAATACCGAAAAACCGGTATTTAAACTTGTGAATACCGGTATTACAAAACTGTACAAATGACTCAAAATACCTGCATTCGGTATCCCGGTATTGCAATCCCTAATTGCAAGCTATTTATTTATTTATTTTTCAAGTTTCGTCTTTTCTTTTCATTTGCAAAATATTTTTATAAAACGCTTTCGTTATTTTGATTTGTATTTATCGTTTCAATAATATTTTTATTATATTTATTTATTTGTTTATTTTTTTGTTTTGAAAAACATTATTCGCTTTTGTTTTAGATGAACAGTTTGTCTATTTATCGAAAATATAATAAAAATCCTCGAGTGAATATAAAATATAACAATAATTTTTGAACTTATTTGTTTATTTTTTATTATTATTACCATTTTTGTTTTGTTTTTAAATGTTTAACACTTATTGATCATAACCAAAATATATAAATCTTTTTCAAAATCGCATAATTCTATTTATTCATACATTTAGATATTGACACCTGAAACGTTTTTGACGCAATTATGTTATTTAAGAGGATATTTTATATCACTTGTTTCTTTTGAACTTAGTGGATTTAAATATCAGAATTATACTTTAAATATTGTAAATTTACAGTAACTCAATTTTCTTCTAATTCGAATTTTTTTCAGCGGATTTTTTTTTTTTTTTTTTTTTTTTTGCATTAAAACAATTTACATTATAATAAATAATTTTTTTGCTGATTTGATATTCGATCGTTCAGTTTGGTTTTTCTTACTCGTATTATCTTGCCAACAACATTTGGATCAGAAAAATAGACAGACTATTCTTATTTCTGTCCTGCATTTTAAAATATGAAAAGAAATTCTTTGAGCAGGTCCTTTTGAAATAGCAGTCACCTTCACACGTCCATTCATATTCCCCCCTGTGACACGTGAAAACGTTTAAGGGGCCCTTGACAGGAAGCAGGGAGGGTAAAAGGGGTATAGAAAGTTGTGTCAAAACATGCCCCCAAAAGATACAGAAAGGTAGCAGGGGGTGGGGGTGGGGGGGGAGAAATATTCTAAACGTTCCTGACCCTCTTCTTCTACTCCAAATAATCCAAAGCACTTAGATGCATTGGTTGTGTTTTTGTAACCTTATACGACTCAAGTGTTGCCACGCTTTCACAACGAAAATATTTAAATTATGTTAGAAAAACTGAATAGAACATACTTCCTGTTTTATTATTTGTCAAGCTTAGTATTTTTTCCTCCTCTGGTTTTGAAGCATAAGTTTTATTTTACTTGTAAATTTTTTTTTTTTTTTTTAAGTTAGTAATAATGTGTTTGAATGCAAAGAAATTTTTTTAATACTTAAACTAGTTCTTTGTACACGTATTCTTTACAATATAACTCGGATATTTTTTTTGTGCAGAAATAACTAGCATAAATGTAATATAAATCATTGTTAAATATATTTACAAGAAAGGATTTTTACACTATACAACAACTAACATAAATGTAATATAAGTCATTGTTAAACATAATTACAAGAAATGATTGTTACACTATATAACAACTAACATAAATATAATATAAGCCAATGCTAAAAATGATTACAAGAAATGATTGTTATACTATACAACAACTAATATAAACGTAATATAAGCCTTGGTTAAACATAATTACAAGAAATCATTGTTACAAAATACAACAACGTAAAATTATTCCTCTAGGTTTAAATGAAGTAATAATAATAATTAAAAAAGCATATGTAATTATTTCCTTTTATATTTAATGCAAAATAATAATAATGATAATAATAAATAAATAAATGCCCTCATCATCATTGGCACGTCAGCTCCATGATGGGCCAAAGCTATCTGCCTACTGGCAGATTTCGAGATAGGAGATATTTTCTTTTTCATGGGATAAGATTGTCAATTTTAAGCCCAACGTTCTATGGTCATATTAGACCGGGACCTATTGTTAAAATGGATTCCGACCCACTACAAACAACCATGGCACCTCCGGGACTCGAACCCGAAACATGTAGCACCGAGCGCCAAAGTAAATAAATATAAATATAAATATAAATAAAATAAAAAATAATGAAATAATCTATTTCAGTTTCAAGAAACTTTCATCTGATTTTTAGCCCAGGAAGATACATTTTAATACATGAGCATTTTTTTTTTTTTTTTTTTTTTTTTGAGTTACTCTAGTTTCGGAAGAAAAAAAAAAAATGAGTTAATGAGTTAAACACAAATGTTCCTTTTCATATTTAAATTCTGATAAAATATTCAATGGTATCAAATATTCTCATAAATAGTTTAGTTGTGACAAAAACATAACATTTTATTGTGAACATTTCATAAACATTTAGTTGTGATAAATGGATGTGTAATTTTGAAAAAATATTTTTATTTATTAGCTATGATAAATAAATGCTCAACATTCAAAAGAAAAAAAATTTTTTTTTTTTAAGTTTCAGTTACATTCGCATTTTTATGTTTCACATTTTATAATCATTCTAGCAATTCTCATGCTTAATAGGTAGGTATATCGTTCATTTAAAATAACGAATTGTCTTTTCTGTGAAAAGATAAAATAAACTAAAATAATGAAATCGTATAGTTGTTTTATTAAATTGGCTAAAAGATGATGGATACATTTTTTTTTAAAGATGGTAATGACAGCAAAATGTTAATAATATTTAGAAGCTGATGTTAAATTACTGACGTTGATATCGCCACT
Source organism: Caerostris extrusa (assembly GCA_021605095.1). Taxonomy (NCBI): domain Eukaryota; kingdom Metazoa; phylum Arthropoda; class Arachnida; order Araneae; family Araneidae; genus Caerostris; species Caerostris extrusa. Next base: position 106,631 of record BPLR01000334.1, on the reverse strand, counting down.
TTTTTTATATTTGAATTCTCGTCGTTATGATTTCATTGTAATTCGATTTTTTTTGTTGAATCTGCAATACAATTGTACATTATTAAAGGCATTTTAAATAATGCGAATAAAAGTAATTGAAAGAATAAAGAATTGTAACAATGAAACAGCATAATTACTGATTTGTAAGCACATCAGATTATGAACTATACAATTTATTCATTGAATCAAAAATTAAATATTCTAGATTGAACATGTAAAAAGTAATCGTGCTGTCAAATAGATGCCTTTCATTTATTGATTTTTACAATTAATTACTAATCTAGGATAAAACAAATTAGCTTTTTAGTTAAATTATTTTTTAAAAATATTCTAATAAATACAGAAAGAAATTTCCTAACAAAATTTAATTTTAATTTCTTAAAAGTATTATTATTTTAAGCAGCAATTTCTTTTTCTTACAAATTATTACAATTTTATTGAATAAAATTAAATTTAACATTTAATTAGTATATAGCTATGTGTAATTTTTTAAATAATCATTTAAAAACTTCGATTTCTGGGAAGATTAGATTTCGATGCATGAAATTTCCCTGTAAAATTCTTGAGTTGAGTATCGAAAAAAAAAAAATAATCATGTAAAACAATTTTATTTATTCTTCTTCAAAAAGAATGATATGAAAAGTTAGATTTTTGTCTATCTCTACAAAAATATGTATGGAATATTCGGGAACAACCAATCGTGCCTGAGGAAAATTGAAACGTAGCGTGAAGGCGACAACGTTGTGCGAAACTTGGCGAAGGTGTAGAATTCTAATTTCTTCAGAACCCCGCCTTTTCGAACGGCAACCCTGAAATTCTCAATGCTGATGGACGTGAGCGGGGGGAAAGAAAGCCTTGGGGGTGCGTGAGAGAAGGCAAAACTCTGTAGAGTAGTCTAGCTAGGCAGAAGACTGGTTGTGGTTCTTTGGCGTCCTTTTGAAAATTGTTCGACAGACGATATTGAGAATCGCGTGGTATGTCAGATTATCCCCTGGTTAACCAAACTTTATGTCGTCGGTTATTGGACCTATTATAACAATTTGTAAGTGATCACTTTAACGATTATTTCAAAGGATTCAAGAATATTTTGTGCTCCTCGATTGAGAATATTTTTTGTTTACAAACAGATCGCTACAACAGCGTGTATTTTTTTTTCTACTGGGAATATAATAGAATTTTTTCGTTGCGGTGCAATAGTAACATTATATTTTGGTAAGTTCATTTCTTTTTCTTCTCGTAATTATTCAGTTGTATTTCTTTGACGGTTATTTTAAGGGTAGATAACGTTAAATATTTGTTAAACTGTTTATTTAAGCGATGTGAGGAGAAAAAAATTAAATTTACGTAATAATTTAATGCCATTTTGAAATAACATTATTGAAAAACGTGAAGATGGTTATATATATATATATATATATAGTATAATGCTCAATGTTCAGTTATTAAAGCATGTAAACAAAACATGTAATTTTTTGGTATGTTTTTTTTTTAAATTATTATTTTTTTATTTTATATAGTTACTTTCAATTGTGTGTGTGTGTGTTTTTAAAGTTTCTACTCTAGTCTTTCTTATTTGAAAATACTTATAGGAATGGTTATACTAAAATAATGCAATATTAGTTCTATTTATCATTAAGAGTTAATGTCATTTAAAGAAATTGGACTAAAAGTATTATATAAAGAAAGAAAAAAAAAAAAAAAAAAAAAAAAAAAAGTCTGTTCATTTTCTTTGCTTGACAAACTAAAAAGCATTTTTGTAAATTATTATAAAATAAACATGAAATAAAAGATTGAAGTGGAAGATTTTAATTTCTTATTAGATATAATAAATAACTAATTGAATAATTAAACTTTTTAATTAAATGTTTGTCAAAAATAAGTAAATTTTTGTGTGATTTAGAATTTTTTAGATATTTCTTATAAAACTTCTTTTTAAATGTGGTGGATAATATTAAAAAAAAAAAAAAAAAAAATGGATATTCATTCATTCTTCGAGTGTTATTGCTGCTATAGGATTTATTTCTTGAATAAAAAATGTAGACAAACTTAAAAGGACATTAAATGGCAAACATGATGTTATAGAAAAATAAAACTTAAAATAATATATAAAGTACAAAGATAATTTTTATGATTTTTTCTGTTTCATTAAACTGTTTATGGTTTATAATAGTTTTCTATGGTAAAATTGTTTTTAAAAAATGTAATATTTGAATTATTTTTTTGTTGTTGTGTACTTGTTCATGTGTAATTTAAGAAGAAAAAGTCATTAGATTCTTTATAGTAGCATATAGTAATAGCAATAGTTTGGTAATAGTTTGTGGCCCATGCAAAAATGTAAATCAAGTTGAGGTCTGATCTTGCTTACTATAATTTATTCAAAGTTTATATCAAAAATTATTAATTAAGCACTTGTATGATTAAAATTAAGGGGGGACAATGTTTTCTATAAATTTAAAATATTAGTGCTTACCAAAAACAAATTTTTGCAAAAAGCTGGGCTACCATCAGAAGTAGCAGAGAAACATAATGTTACAAAGATATGTATTGTTTAAACTTTTTAAGTTACTAATGAACTTTAGTTCTTCATTTATATAGGAACCTTGTGAAATCATATTATCTATATGGATTATGTGTGCTACATAATTATTAATATGCCAAACAACAAAATTTTTTACAATATCATATTTGAATATTATAAAAACTTTAAACTCTATAATAATATTAATATTTTGGAATATAAAATTCTATCAAATTATAATTTATTTAAAATTTTTGAAATAAGTGATTTAAAAAAATCAGTACTTCCATGATTGATAATTTTTATTATATATTTAAGTTTGAAAATTGGATACTTATTATTACATCCCATGATAAACAGCATAATAATTGCATTGAATGTTATACCAATTGGGTGGCAGTTTTTACAATGGTTGTTTATAATTTAGCTCTCACAAGAAGAGTTTTTGTGACATTTTTAACCATTTTAAATAATATGAAATGTAACAATAAGGAAATGTAAAAAAAAAAAAAAAAAAAAAAACAATAATAATTAGCTTAAAAAGAGGCTTTATATATTAAAATATAATAGCCATTTAAATCATACGTATTTTATTCAGTAATAAATACTACAAGCATTTATATATGGGATATTAATGTCTTTAGAAACATTTTTAAATTGTTGTTGTGTATTTCAAGTATTGCATTGGATCTCCTACATTCAATGTATAAACTTTCCACATATTATTTGACCTGTCAATTCATTAGATCTTTGAGACAATAGGAAATGAACTTTCAATGAAAAGTCTACGCAATCAAATCTTGTCAATTTGATTATTTTATAAGACCAGTTGTTCACTGAATATGCTAAACTGTACATAGATGACATCTCCCCCATTTCAACGACATGCTAAAAAAATGGCAGCGATTTTATGTTGTAAAGGCCTAACTTCATATTAGTCAATAAAGTGAAGAATCTATAATTTTTTGTATGGGGTATTTAAGTTGGAATGTGGAGTATCAAATTTTTCATATGATACTTGAATCATAAATATTCAATTCTGACTGTTCTTTTTAACTTTGTGTATTTTTAGTTTTCGTATTCATTTCCTTATTATGATGTCTAGATATTATGGACTTTTATAGATTATAATGGGCTTTTTGCTATTTCTGTTTTTTTTTTATTTTTAATGATAAAAATGGGAAATATTTTGTAGTTGATGCAATTTTTTAAATAATGGCAATTGACAAAGTTAATTATTGCACTAAATGGAACTCATTTTTGTATCAGGATATTCTATTGATTTTCACTTTTCAAACTTATGTATAAACTGTAAAAAATTTTTAAATGTATGTACATTGTTAGTTTGTGAACCAAATCAATTATTTTTAAAACATTGAGGCTAAATGTATAACTTATAAAGAAAAGAAGATAAATAATCAAGTTTTTTTTTTTTTTCTTTTGAAGTTTAGTTCTTAATTTTTTTATTTTTTGCAAAAAGCAAAATTTTTAAAAGCATTTTAAAACAAATTCATTTTAAAAAGTTAAGGGTGTCTTAAAATGAATAAGACAGAATGTTTCAGGATTTTTTACCATAAACATTAATCAGACCAAATAAGGTGTAATTCTGCTATTGTGCCACAAATTATTGAAAATGCTAATTTAATGCAACTATGTTATGCCAATTAAATTGAGAATGTACAACTAGTGGTGGTATCTCAGGGATTTGGGCATTTTTTCTATCTTCTTCAAACTGAATAGAAAAGAATTTCTGTCTTATGAATTTGCATTGCTATGTGTCGACATGCATATTGTGCTATTTGAAGAACTTGTGGTTTATTTTTTCATTTATTAGATTTTAAACAAGTCTCCCCACCCTCTTTGTTGGAAATCTAGTATTTTTATATCCAGCATGCTTCAGATCCATATTGGGATATATTAATTATCATTATTGAAAGAGCTGCTCACACTAATATAAATTTATGAATATACTTCAAGAAGAGCAAAATAATTCTTTTATGTTGGTAATTGATTAAAAAAATATTTTAGAAAAGTTAAAATGTCAATTGCATTGATTTTTTTTAATTTTAAACAACAGTTCTTTAGAAATTTAATGATTTACAAACATTTTATTTTTTATTTTTTTGGTTTTTTATTATTCACTTTTTCAAAAGTAAACAGTTATTTAAAAAGATAAAATCATGCATATAGAACTGACAAAAATCTCCGCAAAGGCCTGTCAATTAAAGATCAGAAAATTTTGTTAGCTTATCTGCATCATATGTATACATCAACATTTGTCAAAAATTTTTTGCTGATGCTGTTTAGACTTTATTGTATTAACTTCATTATGTAACCATATACTTGTAAATACTACTTGTTTTTCTTGATTTTTAGCATTTAAATTTGTTGATTCATGCCATATTATCAAGGTAGATTCATGATAGTGATCCGCTATTTTTTTCACAATAATAAATCTAATGCTCTTTTTGTTTATTATTAAAAGAGTCATACAAATACATTTAAGGCTGTCCCAATAGATAAAATATTATTATGACAAAAAAAAAAAATGCTACAAACAAGTACCTTTCTGATGTATATTGCACAGCAGCTAATTGTTTTTCACATTTAAGAGAAAAAAAATACAGGAAATTCTTATTTTTTGAACATTTGTGGCAAGCATCATTTCCATTAATATACTATATTAAGTCATTTTTTATTTATGTTTCTCTTTTTGAATTATAACTTTACTCATGAAAGAAGAGTATTTCAATTTTGCTTTATTATATTCAAAAACATTTTGAAATGGCTTGCTAAAATTTTTTTTTTTTTAGAAATTCAAAAAAAGATTTTTATTTATTAAGAATCAATTTATATTTGACTATGAGAAACTTCATCAATAAAAGTTTGGTTTCATAAATTGCTACTATATTAATATAATAAAAAGTATTGTGTGTTTTTTGTGTAAAATTATAATTTCATGTATACACATACACAACATTTTTTTTTTTTTTTTTTTTTTGTTACAAATGTTTTGAAATTCAAATCATGCCATGCCAGTGAAAAATGTGAAATATATATAAAATAAGGGAATAAAATGCTACCATCGGAAAAGGGCAAGTGAAAAAATGTGAAATATATATATATACACACACACATATATAAAAAAATAAAATGTGACCATGTGTTAATGTGTAAAATTTTTTTTTTTTTTTAACATTAAATATTTTTATCCAAAAGTTTTAGTCCATTTCATTATTTTGAGCTTAAGCTTAATAAAAATAAAAATAAAAAAAAGCTTAATACATTACATACATACTTTGAGAATAAAGCTTATAATATAATAAAGATGATTAAATAATCATATAATTTATCCTAAATTCAATTTTTCCTACCAGTCTGGGAGAAAAATACGTTTTTTCTTCAAAAAAAAAAAAAAAGAGAAATGAATAAAAATAATATAATTAGCTATTCCGATATACGGGTTACCCATAACATTTAGACTTTAGTGTAAGAACAAAATGCATAATGGTGAACTTAACAAATAAATACACCCTTTCGACGATGAATGAAGTGGTATACGGGGATGTGAAGCAACAAGGACTATAATCCCCTAATCACTATATATATGAACAGTTAGTTTTTTCCTTATTTTTAATATGTCACTCTCCACAACGCTCTACGATCGTGTTAGACCAGGACCTACGGTTTAAAGTGGATTCCGAACACCACTACAAACATCCATGGCACCGCCAGGACTCGAACCCGAAACCTGTGGTACCGAGCGCCAGAGCGCTAGCCACTCGGCCATTCAGGCCCACACACCCTCTTCTTTTCTTGAAAAATCTCATTTTCACTTTGAAATAAAAATTGTTTGCTTTCAACAGACAATTTTTTAAAAACAATTTTACATTAATTTTTCTTCTGAATTCATCTTTCTACTAAATTAATTTATAATCATTTTTTAATTAAGTGTTATGTATAAAAAAGCTGGTTAAAAAAAAAAAAAGGTACAGATTTCAGTGAAAATGTCCGAAAAATGCCGCCATCTTGCTAACACGTGTGAATAACCAAACAATTTTTTTAGACTTGAAAGTGTCATTTAAAGAAGACGTATCATTTTTAGTTTTGTCGATTACAGTTGATGATTTTCTAGGAGGTAATACAATATTGAAGAAAACGAAAAGTGACAAATCGAGTCTTCATGAAGTGTTATTCTTGGCAAATGTTATTTGGGCCGTTGTCCAAGAAATGGAGGGTTAATATTCTCTTTAATTTTAGAATGTTCTTTGCCATTGCAGCTGTCATTCGAATTCTATCTTCATTTTGCGTTGCGGTGTTTCAGTTTTGATGGTATTTTTCTTTTCTTTTCTTTGCTACTTCATCAGCTTGTCTCCTTTTTCTTAATTTTTTCTTCTTGTTTTTAAGTCTGCACTCTTCTTTGTTGAAATAATAGTTTTTTTTTTTTTTTTTTTTCCTTTAAATTTAAGAAGAAGAATCTGTTCTTTTAGGGCAAAATTCTATTTGATTTTATTTGAAAGGTTTATAAATTTTCTTTCTCTTATGAAGGAAACCTTAGTTATATATTTTAAAAATTTAAATTTTTGTATTTCTGTCATTCTAAACTTCAGATTTAGTCATATTTTTCCCATCCATTCGTTACTAAATTTTATTTCATAAAAAATATTGAAAAAAACAATTTTTTTTTTTGTGAAATTTGTTAATATTTTATTTATTACTGAAATCATCTTTCATTATAATTTGGAAAGTGGTGAGAATATTTTAGTTTTCTGACTGGACGTAGTAAAATACTTCCTCTGCTAATAACACATTACTGTTTAAATTCAACATTTTTTCTAATGTGAATACTTTCACATTTTTTGATTAGAGCGTTTTATAATAGCTTTCTTCAAAAACAAATTTCTAGAATCGTAATTTATGAGCCAATATCGTATCCAATAAATTATCATAATACTGTTTTATATAAATGAGAATGCTTTCAGAAGAACGGAAGTTTTAAATTCGCCCCGGCGTATGCTGCAGTAACTGCTGCCTGAAAGGAAGAATCGATGGTATACTAATGGTTATTTTTTTCGTGTATTTTCCTTAACACATACAATTTTGGGGCAATTACTGTATAAAAACTCAACTATTATTTCCTCCTCGCTTGTCGGTGGACTGTTTGTGGCAATAATTTTTATGTGTACAATATTGTATTTGTACTTCACAGTGAAATATTAAATGTATTGTAAAACACAAATGTCTCCATGTACAGGAAAAAAAAAAAAAAGACAATTAATTGGTTGGACCAATGTACAATGTTACCCATAAAAATTTAGAATTTAATATAATAACAAAACGCATAACAGCAAACTTCATCGAAGAAAAGGTATCAATAAATTATGTTCATCAGTTATCGTTATAAACTGAAAAAAATTAAATAGATTAAAAAAAAATTAGAATTTCAAACGATTTGATAAAAGTATTGTGAAAGAAATTAAAAAAGTAAATAAATAAATAAAAAACTAATGCGTAAAATTCGAAACGGATTTTATTAAAAAAATGTACGTGAAAGAATTTTAAACCAAGAAGAATAGTTTGTGAAAGAAATTAAAAATAATAAATGTTGATAGAGGTCCATGGCGTCGCCAATCTGCTGAAAAACAATACCCATATATTTTATGGATAAAAAGAAAAGAAAATTTAGTAATTGTGTAATTTGTTCTTTTAAGAAATAACAATTATTTTCGTTTGTTTACTTCATCGTTTCGTGTTAGAATTTTGTGTATGTGTGTAAATTTTAAAAAATTGTTGCTTGTGTTTCTTTCAAAAGTTATTCTTATTGGTTTAAAATTCTTCACATGCATTTTTTTATAAAATCGTTTGAATTTATACTTTATTTTTTTATTTTTATTAATTATTTTGAAGTTCTTTTGCACTCTTTCATGTTGTTGTGGATTCAAATAACATATTTTTTTTCCTTCAAGAAAGATAATATGTTCTTTTAATCAAAGGCTTCTGGCTTTGATTTTATTTGGAAAGTTCAACGTTTTTCTATTGCATGTGAAATCATTGTTTTGTTCAGTCGCTATTATATTTTTAAATTTCTTAGATTCATATTATAAAACAAACAACAAAACAACAAAATTTATTGTTGTTTTTTTTTCCTTTCATTCTTTGAATAAAAAAATTTGTTTATTCGTTTATTGTAATATTCTTTTGAAAAATATTTTCATCTGAATATATTTAATGTGATATACATTTATTATTTGGTGAAGTTTGATTAATTAGGTATAGCTATCGCGGGATTGGAAGCATCTATCATTATTTATTATGAAATCCATTGCCAAAATTATTATTGCAGTGGTTATTAAATTTTTTTTTTTTATCTTTGCCTGAAAAGAAAAATATTATTTTGCAACGATTTTGGAGTTATTTATTTATTTATTATTTAGTAGCAATTTTTGAGAGGAATGGGGGGCGGGGAGAAGTAAAAACTAATGAAAGATGTAATTAAATCATTCCAAAAAAAAACTTTATTACACTGCTTTTGAAACAGGTATGGAACTTCCATCCATTTTTAGTTCATTAGCCACTGAAAAGCGGAACGGAAATGGATGAGTAATACTGTATCAGCCACTCCTCGCGCACTTTGTAAACCGCAGATTCGTCAGCTTACAAAGGAAGCGGTCTAATGTAATCTATGTTTATTGCTAATTAATTTGAAGAGATTTGCGTTATAAACATTCAGAATCGATGGGACAGATGGCTGCTAAACTTCCTAAATAACCCAGCTGTTATCGTTCGCGAATATTCACGTTGTATTTTTAGAATTTTTTATTTATTATTATTATTTTTTTTTTGTCTTTTGAATCCTTTCGATGCCAGAAAGATTTATGAAATAATATACGGTTATTTTAGATTATTATTATGAGATTATTAGATATTGAATAGAACAAAAACATTCTAAAAGTGAATAAAATAAATGAGATGATGTCGATTACTATTAAGATGGTAAATGCTACTTTAAGTGCAATTCATGTGCTTATGAAATAATAATTATCTAAAAATTATTTTGAAAAACAGTACTATTAAAATTTTAATCAATATTAATCGATGGACCGCTGTCTCGCTGTTATATACCACGAATATCACCGACGGGCGACGAGCAGTGCACATTGTCTTCCGGGAGAGTTTTTAACGATTTTTTTGCGTGTCATATAAGTTTGGGGACCTATAGTTTAACGTGGATTCCGAACCACTCTCAAACATCCATGCCACCGCCAGGATCCGAACCTGAAGGCTATGGTACCAAAGGTCCGAGCATTAGCCAATTGACCATCAGGCCGCTTGTCTTATAGGAGAAAACTCAGAAAAATTCCACCAGTCATTCTGACTATTGATGTGAGATGCTTTGCACACGTTGCCCGTCAAAACCTCATCGTTTCTGATAGTAGTGACTGCAGCGGACGCCAATAGCAGATTCGAATCTCAGCACCTAGCATATTAGTTGTTCACGTTACCACTGGCTCACAAATCGAGCATTCCTGTCTCGGAGATTTCATATCGTTAAGTTTAATTTGTTTAGATGTTTTGAAATCGTTTCTTGATTCTTTAACGGTAGCCATTTAATTGATATACATGATGTCGATCAAGGTTGTTCAAAGCTTCTCAACTTAAAAATTTAAATTATTTTTAAATATCGAGATATTTATGCGTTTATATTTTATATATTTTAAAAATTTTAATTACATATAAATATGCATAAATAATGATGCTTTTAGAAAACAATTCACATAACCATTTTTTATTCTTAGATATATCTCAGATTCTTTTTATTTATTTAAATGATTAACATTTCTTAATTCACTCAGTGGTTTAAAAAGTCTCCAAACGAAAAGGAATTAACTATTGTTTATTATGCAATTACATTATTTATATGTCACGGTGGAATTTTGGTTTGTACATTTTACTAATATATATATATTTTTTTTCTTAAGTACGATTGTTAAAGTGGAATATTTAATGTTTTTCACATAATGTAATGTGTCCCCCCCAAAAAATGCTACTCAAGGAAACTAAAAATTGTATATCTCTGTTGTATATGCTTCTAAAGTGGTGTAATCATATAAATGTGCTACATTTTATTGGATTCGACATCCTACCCCAAAAATAAAAGACACAAAAGAATGTCATTTTAATTACAATTACAATACGTATAGAAATTGATTACAATTTATATACGTATAGAAATGATACAATTTGTTTTTATTCGACTTTATAGTAAACAAAAAAAAAAAAAAAAAAAACTAAAAACATGAGGCATTAAGTAAAAATGGTATAAAAAAAGTTATAAAATTGGAAAAATCATAAATCATTGATTTAAAATTATGTTTTTACTTTTCTTTTTTTTTTTCTTTTAAATTCATTGATAGAGTTGATAAAAAATGTAATTTAAATGTACTTGATATAAATTTTATTGGCATGATTTGAAAAACGAATGGTGAAGTCTTTTAGCAGGCTACAAGGTGAAAGATCAAAAATAATTTGAGGGTGATTTTGAACTTCATGGCCAAACAAATGTCCTTTTGCAGTAAAAATTGATAATTTAATTCCACTACTGAATTTCTGAGGAGAACTTGTCAACAAAATTTAACATGGACGCATTTTTGCCTAGCTTAACAAAATTATGGTTTCAACTTAATAGTATCAAAATCACAGATTAGCCAGCACTTAGTCCGATCGTAACTGTCCCTACCCAGTCTCCATAATGTTATCTTGAAAAGTGTATAAAATTGGACGGCATATTTTTTTTCTATCATGGAGCTTAAAAACGGCGATTGAGCAAGCATAATGTGAATTATGTCTGAATTTATGCAAATTATGGCTAAATTCAATGGAATTCATGTATATTCAAAGTGCTAAAAAGTAAATAAAAACATTTAATTATTAGGATTTGTGTGTATAAGTGAACTGTTAAATTTAAAATTCATCTATAAAACTGTTTAGTGTTTATAAATACGGAACATTTCTTTCCATGTATATTTATGATTTATTAATCTTCTGTCTGTATTTTTAGACAGTGTTTTTAATAGAACACATCAGTAATAAGTTGCACAATAATTTTTTGTGTTTTTGTTACTAGATTTATAAAGTCATTATACAAAAACAGTTTTGTTATGTAATTATTTTGGATAGGCAATTTTCATTCCCTCCCCACAAAAAAAAAAAATGACTGAGTGCACAAAAGATATTCAGGCTTGTAGGAAACTCTAGGGATTTCATTAAAAACATTCGATAAGCTGTTATCTAAAAATTAAGCTTCTAACCCCTCGCCCATCCCTAAGGAAAATCTGAAATGCAAATCGTTTGATAAGCTCTTATCTAGGGAGGGAGAGAAAATTGCGGGAACAAACGCTATCTGGGCAACACCAAGTCACCCTGCAGCCATCTTGGTCACTAAACGCACACATCAACTTCAATCTTCCCCATATTTTTTTTGACATCCCTTTTCAGATGATTGCATATATGAATTCTTATCATGCCTTTTCATTGCTTTTATCACTGCTGTGAAAAGGAAGGGAGGGAAAAAAAAAAAAAATTCTCCGAAATCCCTTCAAGTTTTGACTCGACCAAACCCATACTCAAGGGTGGAGACAGGAAATTCTTCTGACAGGATGCACATGATGTGTGTTCCACATTTTCTTCTTAAAAGAAAGTAAAAAAGAGTACAAAAAATGAAAAAGAAAAGTCTTCCATGTTCTTCGCCGGCGAGATGGATAGAAAGCTTGATTTTAATTGGCATCGAAAACGGAACGCCGAGGAAATTAGACGGGTCTATGTATCTCTATAACTTGTTTCAGAAAAAAGAAAAGTGTGCTGCTGCTCGTAGGGGTGGGATGGGCAGTATTGCGATTATTCTTCCCGAAAAGGAACCGCTGGGTCTTTAAAAGACGTGATTAATAAGGAGGCGTGACGGCAAAAAAATGAATAATGGCGTCATCGATTTCGTGTTCCTTAATTTTGTTGTGAAATTTTTTATTGGGACGAAACCAGATTCCTCGGGATTGTGGGCCGACGCGTAATCAAGTGGCGATTCTTCTTGGCTGCCTTGGCGAGCATTCCTCAGGAAATTGCTTTTTTTAAAGGGGGGAAAAAAAAAATATGCCATCATATGAAAGTTATAAATTGTATCCGGTAGTGTTACTCAAAACTTTAATTTTTGTACCCTTCCGTAATCGTTTTTTTCCCCATCATTTAAGTGTTAATGCTACCATAAATTTAGCATTTTATTTATTCTCATGTGTTGAACATGATGTTCTGGTATGAGATCCGTGATGTCCGCAAAATATGCATGGGGAAAAAAAATGTAAGAGAATTTATTTTTGTAATGCAGATTAATCTTCTTCCCCACCACGCGGTCTGATGGCCAATTGGCTAGCACTCTAGCCATTGGTACCACAGGCTTCAGGTTCGAATACTGGCGCTGGAATACTTTAAAATTCAATTAATTACAATTCAAAATTCAATTCATTCAAGTACTGGCGTGGATGTTTGTTAGTGGTTCGGAATCCACGTTAGTGAGTGTCTATTTAGCCCAAAGTGTGCAAAAAATGACCGTAGAGCGAAAATCCAAACCAATCCTGCCCACCATGAAAACTTTCATTTTCAAAAGTTTTATTTGAAATAAATGCTAGTGTGGCACCTGATTTTAATTATGTGTGCCTTAAAACTGACTGGCGAGTCACCTGCACCGTATTGGCAGTTTTGATAGCGCTTAATTTTGTTGCGAAATTTTTAATGGGACGAAACCAGATTCCTGGGATTGTGGGCCGACGCGTAATCAAGTGGCGATTCTTCTTAGCTGTCTTGGCGAGCATTCCTGAGGAAATTGCATTTTTTTTTAAGGAGAAAAAATGCATCTTGTGAAAGTTATAAATTGTATCCGGTAGTGTCACTGAAAACTTTTAACCATTTTTTTTTTTTTCATCATTTAAGTATTAATATTACCATAAATTAAAAATTATATTTATTATCATGCTTGAACATGTTGTTCTGGTATGAGATCCGTGATGTCCACAAAAATATGAGTGGGAAAAAAAAGTAAGAATATAAATTTATTTTTTAATGCAAGATTAATCTTCTTGCTCATCACGAAAAACTTCAAATTTCAAAAGGTTTTATTTGAAATAAATGCTAGTGTGGTACATGATTTCAGTTAAGTGTGTCTTAAAATTGATATGTGTTGATAAGATAGAAGATTTACCATTATCAAGTCACATGCTTTCTGAAATAAAGTTCAGTTCATTTTGGATTGCCTGTCTTTCAGAATATAAACTGATTATTATTTCAAATTTCCCAAAATACAGAGGGTGTTCACACATTTTTTTGTAATGAATTTGAACATATATCTATCTATCTATCTATCTATATGTATATATACTAACAGAACCCGGCATACGTTGTCCTTGAAAAAAAAAAAACTGTATTGTATTGTAGCAAATTACCTATCGCGAATGTATTCTCTATGTTCCAATATATGTGCATACTAATGTTCATGAATGTCATGTGAACAACTATATAAGATGAAATGCTGCTGCACCATCTGCGGCAAGTAACAATAAAGTGGATAGTGCTAACAATGTTTTCCATACTGAATACATATTATTACATATTTTCGTAGCGATTAGTTGAACGGTATAAGAAATTTATGTACTGCAGTACCATGACGACTTACAGGGGATGGCATAAAAACATTCTCCATGTTTTGTCAAACACACACACAAAATTTCATCAAAATCGGTCCAGCCGTTTTGGAGGAGTTCAGTGACAAACACTTGTACGGAAGAAAAGGATTGCAACGCCATGTACCAGATCCAAATGTGAATCTAAACCATCCAGGGACCTACTCAAACACATACAAAAAAATTCATCAAAATCGGGCCCAGCCGTTTAGGAGGAAGTCAGTGAAAAATATGTACAGAAGAACATGATTGCAGCGGCATGTACCAGATCCAATTGTGAATCTAAACCATCCAAGGACCCACTCAAACACACACACACACACAAATTCATCAAAATCGGCCCAGCCGTTTCTGTTGCAGTCAAATAAATATATCCAAGCCTCATCAATTGTAACTACATATTTCCATTTTTCACCTTCCAAATAATTTTCCTGCAACAATTTGCATAGAGTCTTAGGCTGGGAAACTTTTTTTTTTGTTGTTGTCGTTAGCGGGTGAACCGTCATTCTGTTTATTTTCATAAGCTTAAAATCAGATTTTTTATAATATTGATTGCTGTTTCTATAAATATGTAAGTATTTATAGTAGTATATTTCTATAAATGTGTAAGATTTTTTGAAAGTTCTTTGGGGTGGTCGGATTGTCTATTAAAACATGAGTGATTCAACTTCAGATATAATAAGAGATGTATGTGCCTTTGTTCAGTACGCATTTTTTGGCCGTTTTTTTCCAGTCAAATGTAATTTTGGGAGGGTTTTTTTTACTTTATTATTAATTATGCCACTTATTTGTGGTTAGACATATTAAAATCATGTTTTTCTCATCTTTTTAGATAATCGAATAAAAGTATTTCTCTTCGTAAAGAGCAAAAATATAGCCTTCCTTTTCGGCGGCGCATATTATAGCAAAGAAAAATTTAAATTCTCCTATTATTTAATGTTAATTTCCAGGCATGACCAAACATTTAGTTTCCTTGAGCAGCATTTTCTGAAAAATAAATAAATAAACTTGTGCCGCACATGAACTGAATTTAATGATATTTGTAAAAATGTGTAGTTTCTAAGTTGCCCACCACAATGACAAATATACTGGTATATTGTAGGAGTAGCATAATGTTTAATAATAAAAATAATGAATGAAAAAAAAAAAAAAAACATGTTCTGGACAAAAAAATGGAAAATGTAATATATATATATATATATAATATATATACTACATTTTCCATTTTCTATTAAGAAGTACTTTTAATGCAATTCTCAATTCGAAACAAAATTAATTAAGCCATGTGCTAAAAAATATAAGCCCTAAATGCCGAATGCGATTCTAAAACTATAACTAAAACTACTCTTTAGTTGATATACGCTAACCTCTCGTGTTTCTTAGAGTTAAAGTTATGCGATCTTATTATTAGAGAGTTTTAGCATACCATATTTGGACGTCCGTTATTTTTCTCACCCTTGGCTCGCATGCTCATAGGAAACATATTACAGATACGCATGCGCAATTTCCTATGAGCATGCGCGCTAGGGAGAAAAAAATAACGGACGTCCCAAAATGGTATAAAACTCTCTGGTTATTTAGTCTTAAAAGTCAAAAGAGACAAGTTAAAGTTATGCGATCTTAAAATTATTTAGTCTTAAAAGTCTTATTGAGAGACAAAAAGCATATTCTTTAAAATATGTGCGAGGCACTATGAAAATGTGATACTTCATTTTGCACTGTTCTAAATAATGCAAATGAAAATTCCTTCCAATAGAACAAAACTATCCGATTGTGATTATAAATATTATCCATACTGAGCGATCATTTCCGATATCCTATTTAATTTTTTTTTTATCGTTTTCGATCCAATTTATCGATTTTTATCGTTATCGATCCAATTTATTTATTTTCATAAATTTTCTCAGGAAAAAAATATCGGGTTAAAAGAGCAAATTATGTTTGGCGAACTATAAAAGAAAAATTTATTCTGAACAACTATTTAGAAATAAAAGAATTTAGAAAATAAAATATAAATAATAGAGAGAGAGATTATATTCTTGTTCTTAAATTTTTATGTAAAATATTTGAAGAATTCCGGACTTATTTTTTTTTTTATCGTTTTTGCAGAAATAGAATGATTTTTAAAAAGTAAGGTAAACATTATAAAATCCATTTTTTTCTTTCTTTTTTTATTTGTTTTGTTTTTACTTATTTATTTATTATTATTTTTCGTTTTCGCGCTGGTTTTCCTAAAGAAAATCTTTCAAAAAGAACCATTTTTTTTTTCTCCCTTGTCCCCGGGTATTTCTTTCTGACTGTCGCATCTGCATTGCAAATCTATTAACTATGAAATAATAACTCAATCAAAAGCTATACATATTAAATTCTTTCTTTTCTTTTTCTTGCGTCTGACCTTCAAGTTCAAAAACGTGATGGCACGTGATGAAATCAGAAAAATTTAGAGAGAAGCTGTTTTTATTTCCTGTCTATTAAATTCAAGTCGATTGAAAGACCGGTTTAGCCTTCGCTTATAATATCACGGGCGATGTGAAAAATAATATGTTGGACAGACTTAAAAGAGTCCTTAAAAATGTCTCCCATAAAAAGGATATGAATTACGGATGCTTTGATATAGAAAGAAAATATTGATAAATCTCCTTATCATTTATTCGAAATGTAAAATAAAAACAGTATGGAATTCAGAGATAAGGGTTTATACGTTTGATAATTGCACATTTAATTGATTTATCCATTCAATTTTTTTTTTTTTGTTTTTGTTTTTTGTTCTTCAGTCATTTTATGTAATTATTTCGCTTAGACAAATTGAGGAGAACCATGTGATTGATCAACACTTAAGATATCGATTTATTTATAGATCATAAGAAACACTATAAAAGAATCATAACACAAATTGATAATGAAACTCATTTGCTGCTTTTATATATAGAGAGAATGACCACGGAATCTATTCTATTTTTTTGCACCTTGATAGAATTATTTTATTTCGTCTTTTAAATATTTTGTTTACGTAATTTAAACTTCAAATTTTACAAGTTTTTAAAAATAAGCCTGTTTAGTTTTAAATTAAAAATTCGTTGATCAATTAAATATTAGAATTATGAAAAAAATTTAAAAAAAAAGTTTAATATATCATTTTCTTTTTTGTTTTTAAAAGAATTAATAAGTCTGTCTAAGTTAAGATAATAATGGTTTGGTTTGTCGCTCTACGGTCATTTTTTGCACACTTTAGGCTAATTAGACCGGGACCTACAGCTTAACGTGGATTTCGAACCACTACAAACATCCATAATACCACCGGGACTAGAACCCGATACCTGTGGTACCAAAGGGTAGGGCGCTAGTCACTCGGCCATCAGAACCCTGAATTCAATTGTTAGGATAAGTAGAGAGAATGGATGATAGCAGAGGCACGAAGAAGATTTTCAAGTGGAAGTGAAAGGGCCAAAGAAGAAAAGGGAATCCAAAAAGAGATGGATTAATGAAGAGGAAAAGAAAAGATCTCAAATAGGAAAATCAAAGCTCGAGACAGACGATTTTGGAGTCGCATTTGTAGTCGCAGGCCGTGGTCCAACAAGGACTGTAGTGCCGGGGAAGTTAGTTATTCTGAAATTCCTCTGCTTTTTCAATCTTTGAAATAAACATGCTTAAAAAGTTCATTTGATTTCTGTAGCAGTGTTAAAATGCAATATATTTAGATGGACCGTATGACGCTTTCTTACAAAGCGTGTTTATTATGTACTTGTCAATTAAACATATTTTAATTGCAAAATAGTAAGTATGATTTTTATAGTAAATGTAAAGGTAAATATGTATCGCAATTTTTCGGAGATTCGTAATTTGTATTAAGCAGCTCAGAAAATTTTAATGGCACCCGCAATCATCCTTGGTTAAGTACTCTGGTCTTAATCATTTGGAATGACATCAAAGCAATGGCCCGACAATACTCGTGGCATGATGGCCAATTGTCTAGAACATTGGTCTTTGGTACCACAGGCTTCAGGTACGAATCCTGGTGGTGGGATGGATGTTTGTCAGTAATTCGGAATCCACGTTAAATAGTAGGTCCCCGTACAATTAGCTAAAGTGTGCAAAGAATAACCGTAGAGCTACATACCAAACCCCGAAATACTCCAATTTTTTTTTTTTTTTTTTTTTTTATCTCTAATCGACAAGTTTCTATCTCATGGAAGATGAAAAGAAAGCGAGAATGCAGATTTAAATTCAGTCTGAAAACTCATTAAGAATGCCTCATTAACAAAATTAAATACAATAATTAAAAAAAAAAAATGCTCATTTTATTTTTTTAAGGGAAATATTTGTACAATATATAGTAGTTACTTTTCTGTAATGCTAATGATCAGATGCAATGATATCCATGTCTAAAGCAATTTACAACTTCAGCAATTTTCTAAACTAATTAATGAATAGTCATACTGCTGCAATGATTTCTTAAAATAGGATTGATGCCTTTTATAACATTACGCAACATGTTTAAATGATTGGACGCAAATCTTAACTGACTGCAAACAACAGATTTTTATTTTGAAGTGCGTGTTTCGTTTAACAAATTTGTAACAATGGATAGCGACCTTCCATTTTGCCCCATCTTTTTATGAACTTATCATTAAAGGAGGCCACATATTTGCCCTTTGGGCACTAAATGCCATATCTCAATTATTTGTCTAAACCAAGTATTTCTTTTTCATTACTTTTTCTCTTCGTTGTTTTGAAAGGATGTATCTTCTCCCTTCCAGACTCGTCTTTCACATTTAATTGTTATTAGCAGACGATCCTGTCTGGGAAGAGCACAAAAGATTTTTTACTTGCAGCTGCGGCTTCAAGGGATGATGTCAAGATTTATTCTTTTGGGATCTGTCCCAAATTGAAAAGCCTTCTGTGGCGGAATTTTCTTTTATCTCATTATTTCTTTTATGTCAATGTATTGTTTTGACCTATGATGCATTATGGTCTATGTGTTTTAAATATGCACTAGGCTCTGTGAGTTTTAAATAGTGGCCTGATGGCTGATTGATTTGCTCTGTGGTGCTCGGTGCCACAGGTTTAAAGTTCGAGTCCCGGCTGTTCCATGGGTGTTTGTAGTGGTTCGGAATCCACTTTAAACCGTAGCGGTTTGATGGCCAATTGGCTAACGCTCTGGCATTTGGTACCACCGGCTTCAGGCCTGAATCCTGCCATGTTTGTTAATGGTTCGGAATCCACTTTAAACCGTAGGTCTCGTTCTAATATTGATCGTAGAGCGTTGTGGGGGTAGTATTACTCGTGTCCGTAGCTATCTTGAAGCTGCACATGCCTCCTGGGTAATGCTAAATAAGTAACAGCGTTCGTCGGTGCAGCCCACTTTGCACTGCTCACAGGCACATGATCAATACGACCCAGTCCTCGACGTAATAAAAAAAAAAAAAATGATATATGCATTACACCATGATCTCTTGATCTCTATTGTATTCCAAAATGGGATAATTTTAGGGGTAACTGTTTGATATTTGATAGTCTAGAAAATCCGGAAAACTCAGACCAGAATATCTTGACATTTGATGCAAACATATTCACGCGCTGTTGCAATTGCCATAGAGTCTCCGTGTTTCTGATAGCAATGACTGCAATGCACGCCTCTAGTGGATTCGGATGTTCGTCCTCTTGTGTGTTAGTCATTGGGACACGAGTTGAATGCATTTCACAAATATAACCGACGGTGAAAAAAAATATTCTAAGTGTTGAGTGTTGTAGCCGTTGGTATCTTTCCCGTCTATTATAGGGCTTGAAAGGCTCTATAACATCGCTTATATAGTCTGGCGCTCGGTGACACAGGTTTCTGATTCGTGTCTCGGATTCGATTCTTGAGGGGCCATGAATGTTTGTAGTGGTTCGGAATCCACTTTAAGCCATGGGTCCCGGTCTCATATGACGGGAAAAGCGTCACGGAGCCAAGTCAGACTTCTACCTATGGATGCTCCATCACAACAGAAGCTGCCCTTTTCTCTCCATCCATGTGTAGATTACTCATGGGATTTTCGTACACACACACTCTCTTTTTATTAAACTTGTTGAGATTTTATTGACCATTGCATAATACTAAGTAATAAATTTTCTAATACATTTTTCATACTGAAAATATGAAAGTCGGGTAATAAAAAAAAAAACTACTAATGAACTAATTTTCGGTTATTCGAATTTGTCTGTCAATTTGATCGGTCTCAGTGACTATGTGTAATGTAACCACTAAATAAGCATTTAATTAAAAAAAAAAATATTTCCTTTCATTTTTCATATGTGTTGTCAGACTTTAATATGTCGTGAAAAATAGAAGAATATTATTTTATTTACTTACATTTCGTCTATTTTTAAAACTTTACACGGGTACTCTGAGCTTTTCTTGAATAGAAAAATTTAACATCTAGACTGAGATTTTAATGATAACGAAACTTGGCATAAGCCAAATTACGGGGAGGGGGGACTTTTTAATATTTGAGGGAGAAAATGGCGTAATTCTATGTCTCATATATTGGAACAATTCTTTATAAATGTTCTTAGATTGCATATCGAATATGCTTGAATTCATATTATAAATGAACTTTTGCTATTTTATAAATAAGTACGATATTTAATCGGTGATATTTTTCCTGTTTTTGTGCATTACATTTCGGCTTATAATTTAAATGTTTATTTTTTTTTTTTATTATTATTGGCAAGAATCTTTTCATAATTTTTAAAAGAATGCTCGGCTCTCATGTAGTGCTTTAAAGCACCAATTTTGACAACCAAAATTTCATAGCCGATATCGTTTTAGAGATTTCATTTAGAAAAAGAGGTTTTCTAGTTTTGGTGATTGGCTAATGGATGCTTACTGTACTACATTTGTTCTGAATATTCTTCCCAGTTGTGGGGCGACCTGAGCGCCAATTGGTTAGCGCTCTGGCTTTTGATACCACAGGCTTCAGGTTGGAATCCTGACGATGGCATGGATGTTTGTGAATGGTTCGGAATCTATGATAAACTACGCCGGTCTAATTAGTGTGCACAAAAGTCGAATGTTCCAATTGTAGGATTGGATTGTAATTGGGTGTAGTTGGGTTGAGACTTGACACAGGTTTCAGAACTCACAGCTTTATTTAGACACGCACAAACAAGCACACACGTACAATTAACTACAGACAATATTTAACCCATTTAATTATTAGATTCATGGAGTAATACGAATCCACATAAGCCAAAAATAAAGATACTCAGGTACGCACTGGACGCACGAAATATATTTCCTCTCCTGGCGAGAGTATGTAGACCAACTAATACGCAGGGGTTGAGTTAAATATATTTCCTCTGGGGTGTGAGACACAGTAAACTAAACGTTTCTCAACAGAAGCACGTAGTTGTGCGGCACTTACTCTCGATTGAGAATCTCGAGGCTTACCCACTATTTCTTCTGAACGCCACAGGGGGCAGTGTGTAGGGGGACGTACGGTTACATCTATTGGTTTTTAAAATTTAAAAAAAAGAAACAATATGTGTTGAGAGGAAAATTATCAAATGAATTTATTATGATTAGAATTAGGTGCAGGTGACTATTGCCGTAATTTTACTGTTAAATTTATTTCTATTTATAAAATTATCTTAGATGTATAATATAATATGTATGTTTGAGATAGATTTAAATGAATTTAATCAACAATTAAAACACAATTTCAAAACGTGTTTCATAGTTGTATTAAAAATATAATCTGAAAGACGACGCAGCCTGATTGCAATTGGCTAGCCCTCTGGCCTTTCGTACTACAGGCAGCAGGTTCGAATCCTGGCGGTGGTATGGATGTTTGTTAGTGATTCGAATCCACTTTAAACTGTAGATCCCGGTCTGTTTAGCCCTCGTGTGCACAAGATGACCGTAGAGCAACAACTAAACCAATCTAAAAGACGACTTTCATTTCTTTTTAACTGTTCTAAAAGTATAAATGCAGCAAGAAAGATACATTGAAAGTTTATGCATTAATAATCTCTTGCTTATAGTAAGAAATTGCAAAAGATAAAAAAAATTCTTAACTTCCACCCACTCGGATAATTAGATTTTGGTTGAATTAAATTAAACTAGAATTAACCTTTCAGAGCAGGTGTTTATTGCATGTTAATTATTTGCACGCGTTGTTGCTAATCTATTTTCAACCATGTTTTAGGAACTCCACCCAATAGCATAAAAGGGATGGTCGGAACATTCTGTTCAAGGGAAGGCATTCTACCTCACGGGAGAATAATTTGAATTTCAATTAAAGGGGCAATATAGAAACGTGATAACATTCACTACACATATTATTATCACTCGTACATACATTTGTTAAATAATAGGATCTTTCCACAAAGTTAATAATATATTGCATGCCAAAACTAGCCAAGTTCATTGTTGAATAATTTTTAGTAAATGCTGCTGTGAAAGCAATATGTATTTATTTGATTCAAATGATTAACTATAATTATATCTAAAGAAGAAAGTATTCAATACGATTTTCATTTAACAGATTTAAATATAATATACAATGAAACACAAACTTAATGTTTTTTTTTTCCTCATGTATATTAAACTTGAAAGATATAAAGATAATAAAAATAATATATATTTTTTACAGTATACTTATGTATTTAAATCAAAGCTCATTTTTATATTTAGCTGTTACTTTAGAAATTATTTTTTTAAAGTGAAAGGACACACACACACACATATATATATAATGTGTGTGTGTGGGCATTATATATGTGTATATATAAATAAATATATATATATATAATATGTGTGTAATTATTTTCTAGTTTTTTATTTATGTTATACGTGTGGGTAGCTTGTTTTGTACAATGGTTTTCTTTTCTTTTTTTTTTTTTTTTTTTTTTTGGTGGATTTTTGAGTTCGAATTTTAAATAGTGACCTTATCTTGTCTAATGTTACAGTCTTACATTGTAATCTTCAGCTATAAAAATATCAGTATTGACATAAGATGATTTTTTAAATATATATATTGTTCAGAGATTCTATAGCAAATAGTTCTCCAATATAATTTTCTTTTTTATTTAAAATAATTGTAATTAAAATAAATATACACATATTTATCAGTGTCTCCAAAGAAGTTCAACTGCTTTTTTAATATTAAATGTTTGGGACAGTTATAATCATAGTATTTTTAATTGCTTTAACTTGGAAATTTTTTTTAAAATCGCGTAAACTAGAAGTGTTTGAAATGTGAGTATTAAAAATGTTGAATTTAAAACAAATCAATTGAAGAAGCCTTTGAATCCAAATGTATTTTTAATTCAACCCATGTTGATTTATGTTTCGATGTTCAATTTTCCATAAAGTTATCACAATGTCCTGAAATAACTTGTAAATATGCATAAAATTGTTTAGTTGTCATTAATTTGTAGTTTTGATACAGATTTATAATTTAAAAAAAGATTGTTGAGGAATTTATGAAAAAATCTTTTTTTTCTTACTGTTAGGCTTTTGTAAGTCACTATAATTGTATGTTGATATATCATTGAATTGATATTGTTGGCAAAAAGTTATTTAGCATAAATAAACTTCCAATCTTCTTGGGAAAATTTCTTTGTGTATTTAATTGTTGTTTGTAAGTTTTTATATGTAATTCATCTGTTGTAAAACTTGGTTGCTTTTTAACTACTTACTTAACTAAGTTTTTAGAAAATCTATGTTTCATTTTTGGGCCGTTTACAAGAAGATAATGAATTTTATTTTGTTAAAAGCCTATCCTTTTTATAATCCTCACTGTTGAAAAAGTCTTTCTGACTTGATTTGCTGGTAAAGCATTAACTGTTTTGGTAGTGATTGTATTGTTGAAGCATACTGTTAAATTACCTCATTAACATTTAATTTTACACATTTATTCCAAGAATTTTGGAAAAATAAAAATTATTTTCGTTAAATGTCCATAACGAAGAAATGTACGACACTGGATTCGTTTTGGTATAATACATTAGGAAGTTCGTTTATTAATATAATGTTTTTTAAAAGTTGTATGGATTGGAAAAAAAATAATAAAATAAGATAAAATACCAGAACTTTGGTTCTGAGACGGGTCTTTTTTTTTTTTTTTTGGAAGAAAATAATTCTTTTACCTTACAAATTCATCGTTACGGCCCACACGTTCATCAATCAGAATCTTTAATCACAAACTAAAATTTTATGGCATCTACTATCCTAATTGTACCGAATTTTTAAATTAAATTTTTTAATTTTTAAAGTTTTATTTTTTAACACATACTAATATTTTAAGCAGCCAATTATTATTATATTATGTAAATATATATGTATGAATTAAGATAATTAGGTTAAGGAGTCTATTCCCATTGGTACTTCATAATCGGTACGCCAGTTGTATGGATAGATAAGTTTTATTTTTAAACAAGTAATATATAAAAAAAATTTTTAAAGTCAATTCCTACTTTTTTTTCACTATATTGCTGAAAGTCCTTTATAAATAATTTTCATTCATATTTTAAAGTTTATCTGGCGCCATCTATGGGTAGATATATGCAACCTAAATCTAAAAAAAAAACTAAAATCAATTAATTAAATTTAATTACTGAATTAATATATGAAAAACTGTATTAACATCCAGTGCCATCCACTACAAATTAAAAAAATGTATTTGAATTTGAGTGGATGTATAAAAGTATTTTATGAACGATTGAAAATTTGAACAAGATATATATATATAGGAGAGTGTGAGTTAATAGAAGGAATTGAAAAAGCTATACGTTTTTCATATGTTAGTTTTTAAACATTCAGAATATTTCCTGCAAGTAATTTCTGAGTTGATTTCTTCTGTGATATTCTTTTCCATTTACTTCTGAATGCTGCATTATTCCTGGAGCAAGCTTTAAAAATGTCTCAATTGGCATCATCAGAGAGTGTCCTGGCAGATGCAGCCAGACCAGTTTTTACCTTTGTTAATAAATCACATATCGATGTTAAATTGCCGCGGGGATCGTTTTCGCGCACGATGCTTATAACCCGTGCAATCAGTTGCACCATCGCCTGTGGTGACTGTTCGACAGTGGCAATTGCCTTCAGTAATTGGCCATGCTCTTCCACGTGACCAATGTGATAAGGGCATTTAATTGGCCCGTCACAACTGATGTAATTAACTTGCAGAGATGTCTCTTTTTTACTGCTGCTTCCTTTTTTTTTCTGTATCTTGACTAATGATCGCTAGTTAATGAAGTTTAGACCGTTTGTGTTAAGAGTCTATTATCTTTCGTGTCCATTCCGGAGATTTGATGCTGCTGTTGTCTTTTTTTCTTTCTTGTTCGCCTTTTGTTTGAGATGAAGGAACACGGTTTAAATTAATGTGAGTGAATTTTTGCATGTACCTTTTTTATGAGAGAGGACATCTCATTGTGTTTTTGTTAAGAGGCATGGCTGATCGCCGATCAGTCCTTCCAATTGTGTTTTTCTCTATTTATTAATTAGTGTAATGGCGGGATTTAAATTAAAATATGATTCTTTTTAAAAGATTAAAATAAAGCATATTTTTTTTTAATAAATTTCTTTCTGTTTAATTTTTGTATGTTTTTTAGCTTATAGAACTTATCTTTGTTTTGCTCACAGATAAACGAGATCGCCACAAGGTATGCCATATATTATTAAATCTAGAACAGTAGATGCATTATTTACTTTATGAAAGTCTAGCTTGTTTCCCTTTAACTTTCATCATCATCATCATCACCAGTGGCGTAACAGCCCCACGGTGGGTCAAGGCCATCTGCCAGCAGGAGATGTTTTCTTTTAGCGGGATAGGGTTGTCAGTCCTACGCCCGAAGCTCTATAGCCATATTAGAAAGCTTACGATTTAAAATGGATTCCGAACCCCTACAAACATTCATGACACCTGGGACTCGAACCCGAAGATTGTGGCACCCAGAGCCAAGTTTGGTTTGTTGCTCTAAGGTCATTTTGTGCACACTTTAGGCTAAATCGGGATTTACAGTTTAGAATTTACAGCTTGATAGGGATTTACAGTTTAACGTGGATTCCGAACCACCAACAAACATCCATGCCACCGCCAGAATTCGAACCTGAAGCCTGTGGTACTAACGGCCAGAGTGCTAGCAAATTGGCCATCAGGCCGCCCAACGGGAGACAGAGCACTAGTCACTTTGTCACCAGGCCCATATTATACTATACATCTATAAAATAATTAGCCCAAGGTTCCACATCCATATTAGACCGGGACCTACGGTTTGAAGGGCATTCCGATCCATTATAAACGTTCACGACATCGCCGGGACCGAAAACTGTGGCGCTGTGCACCAGCGCACTAATCACTCGGCCATCAGGCCCCTTTCCCATTAACTATAAGAACTTTTATTTGTTTAAAACAAAAAAATTCAGTGTTTTTATGCAATTCTTTTTTCCTTTGTAAATCGCGATTGATTACCAGGCAGTATCCTTTCATTTTACACACATCTGCCTTGTTGATTATTTACTTTTCAAGCCTTCGCTCCACGCAAATGAATCCAACGCGATATTTTTCTCGACACCTTTTTTTTTTTTCTTTGATTGTTGATGCATTGCTCCGAGTCGTGTCCGAGACAGCGATGGCGTGCAACAACTTGTCTTCAAGATGCCAGACCAGTTATTTGAGAAGCAGCCCTTGAGACAGAGAGTGTGTCGCGCAATTTGCAGGTACACAGCTCGCACCGCCCACGGTCCACCGACAGACAGGCCTGAATGCAATTAGACCCTTTATGTCTCCTATCATGGGGGACAGAAGTGATTTGCCATTTTTTTTCCCTTCCTTCTTGGTCTTCTTTCTTTAAATCTAATTCAGTACGTGGGATGTAGTTGATTGGCACTTTCACAGTGATCCCGCCCTTGTATTACCGGCGCTGAAACAAGTTGGTGTGCCCTTTTTTTTTTTTTTTTTTTTAGAGAACTGGACTTTTCGTTGTCGTGATGGCACAAGGCGTTTGACAAATTCTCCTTATGTTTTTTTTTTTTTTATTATTAATTTTTCTATGTAATCAGCAAGAACATGCGCTGGATGAAAATCAACCTACGTATAATTACCCCAAAATTGAAAGAAGATTTTCTGCCAGTTCTGAAATGGGAATTTATTTATGTGAATAATGCAAAAAGTGAAAATATTTAAACATAAAATTTTGATAAATAAATGCTTTTTTTTTTTTTTATAATGAAAACAAATTATTTAATGAAAACAAATATATATATTTATATATATATATATATTCGTTGAGATAGAATGGAATATAATGGGCTTTTGGGGATTATTTATACTAATGCAATTTAACTTTCCGAAATGGAATGAGATTGCTTGAGGATTAAAAGGTCCAATGGATTAAAAAAAAAAAAATATTCCGATAATATATGTTTCAAGTAGTCTTATTTTATTAACGACTCACTAATTCAATATTAAGTTAATAATATCACCTCTACATAGAAAGGAAATCTATTTTAACATAAAATTTTTGGAACTTTAGTTGGAAAAATATTTGTGGTGTAGCGTTAGATTAGTTTTTCAATGAAGAATTTTTGCTTGTTTCTTATCCCACTTGGTAGATAGCAATATCTAGACCAAGTCCGAGAATCCTTGTGTCTCAAGGGGGTAGGGGCGGCTTCTGTTGTGATGGAGCACCCGTAGGAAGAAGTCTGACTTGGCTCTAAGGCGCTGACTTTTTGTCAGCCCTACCTTCAATACTCTACTGTCGTGTTAGAAAAGGAACAACAGCTTAAAGTGGATTCCGAAACACTACAAACATCCATGGCGCTGCCGTGCCTCGCACCCGAAACCTGTGGCGCCAAAGCGCTACGCACGCTGCTATATGTTTTGTCTAATCCTCAAAGTCCTGCTCTGCTGGATAGATATCTCATGAGTAATCTACGCTGGAAATGGAAGGTGGGAAAGAGGACAGCTTCTCTTGGGATGGAGCACTCGAAGGTGGAAGTCTGACTTGGCTCCGTGACGAAGGAGGGTGGCATCTTCAGGGGGGACTGATTTGCGTATCGTATGGAAAGAAACACGGAAAACTCCCCTGGTAGTCCGACTCAAGAGGCAAGATGCTGAATATCCCAAACGCCATCGAGCCCTTCTCTTCGTTTTTTGAAAAAGACTACAGACAATAAAGCCGCCAGCGAAATGAACCTGAGCCCTATTTTGCCACCGAGCCACGAGTCGGGCAATGAAGAAATTAAACATCGAATTTCCCATGGTAAAGATCTTAACTTCCTTTTTCCTGTCAACTATTTATTATAGAATATATTCTTATTTCAGTCAATTGAAAATAAATCCAATTTCTTAATTCAATGACAAAACACAACAAACAATTTTTAAAATTATTTTATTGATTAATGCAATCTTAAAATGATTCACCATATCTTATTAAGGGATAAAAATAACTGAGTTAATTAATTTTTTAAAAATTTATTACATGGACTTTATCAATTAATTATTACAACACGGCATTAAATTAAATCCCGGCTTGAATTATCCGAAATAAGAACTTAATTAGAAGTCTGATATGAAACATCTGAGAACGCTCAACAAGTTCTATCATGACTACTGGTTAAGAGACTCTGATATTAAAACTCAATATATTATTTTGTAATGAAACTACTTTTTGACTTTTGAGTATTTTATATACTTCTCATTATCATGATGTTTGT
This sequence comes from Caerostris extrusa, assembly GCA_021605095.1. Taxonomy (NCBI): domain Eukaryota; kingdom Metazoa; phylum Arthropoda; class Arachnida; order Araneae; family Araneidae; genus Caerostris; species Caerostris extrusa. The sequence continues at coordinate 77,665 of BPLR01000334.1, read as the reverse complement.
CTTAAGAAATATGATGAGTTTTTACTCTGAACCCACTGTCCTGAAATGGAGCAATCAATTCAAGTTTGCATTGTTCTCATTTTGGTACGAAAAGCGATACATGTTATCGCACGGGGTTCTGATTTCCATTGAAAATCTATTTTATCATCTTATCCTTCTTTTTCGAGATAAGACCTGCTTCCTCCTGAAAGATGCAGATTAGTATGTTTATCTCATTACCATATTTATTCGTTCGCTCCCACCCTTCACCCGCTTTTTTTTCGTAGTCATTGAATTCTTAAGCATTGATTTTCTTTTTGTTATTCATTAACTTGCTTTAAAATTGCGTAGCATTTTCAAATAGTTTTGGTTTTCTATCTACGGTGATTTGTGCACACTTTAGGCTAACAGACCGGGACCTACAGTTTAACGTGGAACCATTAACTACTACTACACCACTGCACATCACTGTGCTTTGAGTTGAGTTACCCCTTACAGTTTGGGAATGATGTGGAGAGAAGTCTGTTGGGCTCTGAGACGCTATTACTGTATTCCGAACCACACTACAATCATCCATGTTGGTAACCGGCGGGACTCGAACCCGAAACGTGTGGCATTCACTATGAGGCCCCATATTACAATCACAGTGCCGCAACAGCCCCTTGGTGGGCCATCTATACTGGCAGATTTCTAGACAGGAGATGTTACATATTACTGTACTACTTATTATAAATTATTATAATTACAAACTACTTATTATTAATTTAAAAACCTCAGTACAAATAATATAACGACTACTACATAAATTGTATAACATTAACATTGTTAAAAAAAAAGGACTTAGAAATATTTAAGTAATGTCTTCATATATTCTTATGCCTTATGCTCACATACATTTTAAAATTTTTAATGCAGCGGCTCTCAAACGTTTTGAAATTGGGGCGAATTTGAAAACCTACAAGTAATTGTAGGCGATATATAAATTTCTGAGAAATAAGCATCTGCTACAAACGCTTTACGATTTTATGTGCAGATGTTCCACTACACGGACTGCTACTTATAGGTGGCAGAGTCTTAGAAGCTACAATGGAAATTTTTTTAACATTAAAAATTGCATAGACGCTAGAGCTCCTAGTAACCAACCATGGAACCATACTGAAACCTTCTTTGACACCTAATTGCTGTTTGGCGACTTTTTATATGAGGGGGAGGGGGATAGAAAGGTTAGTTGTTTGTAATGAAAGTCTTTGAATGAGAAAAACTGATAAGAAAAAGGGCAACTATTTTTATATGTGGGCATATATTTCTGTGAAATACTACAGGACGTGTTTGGTGCTTACATATTTCTGTATCTTGTTTTTTTTTTTGTCAAGTATTTTAATATAATTGGTTTACTTAGTAATTTTATTTCATACATTTAAAAATAATATACTAAAAGGGGGTCCCTGATTTAATTTCACTAGCGAAGCTATCCATTAAATAAACGAACCATTTTTTTTTACAAATACAAATTTATATATAAATTATATTTGTATTATTTGTTATATAAATAATAACAAATTTAATCAGAATAAACAAATATTTTTGAGTATTAATATACAAACGATTTTATTACATACGGATGAAATAAATTATAGTTCGTTTATTTTATATGGATCTTTTCTAAACATTACACTAGGCGGAATGCCCTGTTGCCTACCTAACAAACTTGATCAGTGGCAATCGGTAACTGATGACTTAAGAGTGCAGCAAAAATTCTCCGAAATCTTAAGAAAAACAGCTAATTTTGTCACGATCTTTAAATTCGGAGAAAGAAATAGATTGCTGAAATAAAGTGAAAAATAAACAAACAGAAAGGTTATTCAAGGTTTCGTAGCGAAGGTTGAACCGTGGTTGTATCGTTGAAAATCGGAGCGCTCTATTATTAGTCGGGCTTTGATACTTGTAATCAAGTTTTCGGATTCTTTAAAAGGGAATTGTTCAGCAATTTTTGACTGGATAATGTTTTTTTCCTCTCCCCTTTCTTTCTTGCTTTCCATTGTTTTGTTATGTATACGGTAACTGATTCTAGACGAAAATGGAAAATTCTTAGACAATCGTAGATTATTTAAATTATTTATTTCTCTTTTCTACTTCTTCTTTCCTTTATCATTTGTTTTTCAGTTTCCGTTTCGTAGAATTTTTTTTTTACCCTCATCCGTTTTGTTTTGCTTCTTAGTACTGAAGTTTTAAAATTATAGAGGCATAAAAACGTTGATTAAATTTCCAATGAAATGCGTGGTGTTTTTTTTGAGAAATGCTTTGTAAGTTCGAAGTTGTAAATTATCTATTATGCCATCGTAGTTATTTTTGAAATGATTATAATCTAGAACAGTTATTTGAATTATCACTATAAGATTTCTTGTAAGTCTTAGAATCATTTCATATAAGACTTACAAGAAATCATGTAAGGATAAATAAAATATCTGTTCAAGTTTGTTAAAATCATTTTATAACACTATCATTTCCTTACAAGAAATCTTGTAGGCATAAATCAAATGACTGTTCTATGTTGTTATAAGCATTTCCATATAACACTGATTTCTATAAGAAGTAATATAAACAGGGATAAATCAAATGACTGTTCTACGTTATAATCATTACATATAACAACCTAGAACAGTTATTTGATTCATCCTTATGAGATTTGTTGCAAGTCTTAAGCTGAGTCTTAGTTTAAATATTTAATTATCTTTCCTTTTATATTTTAATAATGGACAATACCTGTGATTAAGATGTTTATTTTTTTTTTTTTTTATTTATTTTTTTTTTTTTTTAAAAGCACAAATTTTTTTTTTTACTAGCCTTTCTTTAACTGCAAATAACGATAAAAATCATGTTTTTTCTGCTTCTTTTGATATTTGTGAATTTAAAAATAATGTCTCTTTTGATATTCAGTTATTTGCAGGTATTTAAATAGCTTTCCAATATTTAAAATATTACCATTTTGGCGAATCGTGAGCTACTTTCGTGGGGGACGCATCATATGATTTGTTATATTTGTTACTAACCTTACCATCTAATAATATACAAATATCGTGGTTGAAATTAATATATTGTTTATAAAACAAAATCATTCTACGAATCTTTAAATTTTTCTCACTTGTTCGTGTGGATAAATTGATCTGGTTGAGGTGAATTTTTTAAAAGATTAATTAACTTTATGTCTTTTAATTAAAAATTCTTTTCCTTACTTATGGAATATAAGAAGTTTTTATTTTCATTTAAGTCACCAATTTTTTTGAAGTTGAAATCTCAGATTCCTTGGGTATTTTTAAAATATTATTTTTCATAATTGTTGTAGGGATGTTTTGAGAAAGTATAACGTGATAATTTTTTTTCCCAAAAGTATTATTAATTCATAGTGACTATATTACGATTTGCTTTTGTTGTACATGGTAATCATTTTTCCACTCAATCATGCTTGAATGAAAAATGGAAGTATTCCAACTTTTTAAAGCAATTAATTCTTATTAAGTTTTTAATTGATAATCCCACGAATAACTTAACAATAAAGAATCAGTTCTATGGAAAAGATAAACATTTCGTTTAAGATAATCTTGTATTTTTAAATAAAATTCTTTGTATTTATTTCTACCATTTAGCTTTGATTGTGCCTTGGAATCAGTACTGATTTGTTATTATTCTTGAATTTTTTTAAAAATCCAGTTAAAAAAAAATAATCATATTATTTAAAATCACAAAACGCATGGAACTATTAATTAAATAATAATAATGTAAAAAAAAAATATAAAGTTAAAATATAATAAATAATATGAAGTTCTATTTTTTTTAAAATGGGGGAAAAAAAAAAACACACACACATCGTTTGCTAGCATTAAAATTTTTTTTTTTTTTTTTATTCTTTTGAATAAATAAAACTCTTTTGAATAATATTTTGAGATTTTAAAACTTAAGTAAATTGATTTTTATGAATGAATATTTAACTAGTAAATAAACTGTAAGATTTCATTTAAGATAAATCTTATATTTTTAATTAAAATTCTTTGTATTTGGCAACTGGCGTACCGATTACAGTGTAATTTTTACCATTTAACTTTTTGAATGTGCGTTGGAATCAGTACTGATTTGTTATTATTGTTGAATATTTTTTTTTTAAATCCAGTTAAAAAAATAATCATATTATTTAAAATCACAAAACATATGGCACTGTTAATCGAATAATAATAATGTACAAAAAATATAAAGTTAATATATAATTAATAATTTAAATTCTATTTATTAAAAAAGAAAAAAAAAAATCGTTTGCTGACTTGCAAACAAATTTTTTTTTCTTTAGGATAAATAGAACTTTATATTATTTTGATCTACTGAAACTTAAAATTGATTTTTCTGATAAAAATTTAACTAGTAAGTAATCTGTAAAATGTAAAATAAATAAATATATAAATTAAAAGGTAATAAAGAAGAATAACCCTAATAGTCTTTGTTTAGACTACGACTTCCCAATGCTACTTTGTCCATTCATACCTTTTCCAAGATACAAATAATTCTATGTGGTTCCCCGAACGAGAGAAAAAAAAAAAAAAAAAATCATTTGTTATGTATGTCGTCTCAACACCATTCGATGAATATAGCCATCAACTAATAAATACCAGGTGTTTTTCGCCAAAGTTTTAAGAAGAGATACGTTCAACAGATAAGAGAGGGGGAAACAAAATAAAATAATAATAAAGGGAATAAGATCGTGGATTATATCATAGGAGTGGCTAGCTTCTTACTAAATGAGAAAAAATGAGACAGATGGGTGCTGGCGTTGTGCTGGAGATCCGGTTTCAGTTTGGGAGGAGGGGGGCGAGTTCGCACGAAAGTGGAGACATTGGTTGCCGTGACTCAACCAGACCTGTTCGTTTTGTGGAACATTCCATACTTCCTTTCTTCTGCAATTTTTTTTTAGTGATGTTATTTATTGGATTCGTCTTCATTTTTCACCCTCCTCCCTCAACTTTTCTTCTCTGAAAAAGTATTCTGTTTGTTATTTATTTATTTATTTTTTTTTTCCACCAAAGAAATAATTCGCGAATTTTTCTTTTGCAGACGATAAATTTCTTCAGTTAACGGAAGAAGAAAAAAAAAAAAAAAAAAGTTGGGGGAGGAATTTTTTTCCCTGAAAAAAAAAAAACAGTTTCCTGTTTAAGTAGGTGGGTTTGGATGGATTAAAAGGTAGTGGTTTTAGAATGAAAAAGAATCAAAACAGCATTAGATTGATGAGTAACGACAAGAATTGGTATAAATATGTAGATTAACCTTTCCAGAATAAAAGTTTTAAGTTCTCGTCTTTTCATTGCTTAAATAATGGCGTTTAAAATTGTGGAGTAACATAATTTTTGTCAGGTGTAATCTGCTGTTGTCGAAATTATTGCGTGTTTTCGTGGTTTTCCCCATATTTGACACAAACGTGACAAAAAAAAAACAACATTCTAAAATTCCTCTTTTTAGATGTAGCAGGTCTTCAATGAGTAAAAGTAAATGTGCAATGTAGAATTTGCTTAAATATTGCTTTTTTAAATTTATAATGGGTTTGATCTTTCACGATATGTAAAGAATTACAAAAGAAAATAAGTAAATAAAATGAGCCTCGTAATGGAAAGAAAATAATGATATCGAAAATAACTAAATTTCCAAAAATATGTAAATAAATTGAATCACAAGAGGTTGTGTATATATATTTACTTTTACGCCAAAGATAATAAATAAAATAAGAAATTTAAAAACCGCATTCAAATCTAAAATATTTGTTGAATTTAAAAGCAAGAAATGTTGTCTTAGAATAATATTTCCTTTAAAAAAATTCTTATATTGTTCTTTTCTTAAAAATTCTTATATGATTCTTATTCTTTTCATCTCAAAGTTATTGAAAATAAAAAATAATTATTGTTATTCCAGCCATATTTGATCCTGAGTTGTTGATAATGTAGTTATTATTTACTTATTTGTTTTTAAAATGCATTGGATTTAATGTCTTTTTTAAAATGAATATGAGTTTTTTTCGATAACGATTTTTTTTTTCTTTCTATTTTTCTTACATTATATAGATTCTGTTGTGTATAATAAACCTATATTTTTGAAAATTGAAATTTCGATAAACATAAATTAAAATAGTATATTCCATAGCTTAACTGCTGAACTCAAATGACTTTGTTTTTTTAGATTTATATTTCTGTTGATTCTATTTTGGGTGAACAGAAAAATAAGTTAAAATACTCTATAAAAAAACAAATGACTATATCGGTCAATGTTGTGTCTGATTTTTATCTGCAGATCGAGGTAATTATAGAGTTCCCGTCGCACCACTTTCAATTGGTATGCTGCCAAAAACATTCCGGTTTTAAATAGGAACAATTAGTTTCGCCATTTTTTTTAAGTCTCAAAAGCTTGGAATTTGAGTTCTAAGTAAAGGGTTCGTTCTTTTTTTTTCTTTATTAGCAATTTCATCAATTCTTGTTTATTTAAATTAAAAAAAGAATAAGATGAATGAATTCGAAAGTTTTTGTTTACTTGTGTTCCAACAGTAAATGTAATTTATCACAGCGGAAACAATGGGGGAGAGGGGGATTTTTTTTGTCATGAATTTATTTATTTTAAATCGTTTGATTGAAAATTTATGAGTATTGCCATTTGCTAATAATATATTGAACCAATAACTTTTTTTCAGTTAAAGTATATAAATTATTGAACAGAATTTTTATTTTTCAGTTTTAAATGATTTATTCCTTGTTATGAAAATCTTTTTTTATTATTGATAATTTATTATTTTTATTATGTCTTATCATTAAGATAATTTATTATTTTTATTATGTCTATCATTATAAAATATCACGAATACTTCCATTTATATTTAATTTCGACGGACTCGTGGCTCAGTGGCAACGTGCGCTTCTGGTGAGCGTTAGAGTTGAGGTTCAATCCGCTGGTGGCTTTGTTGTAGATTAAAAATACAAGGAGACTCGATGGCGTTTGTGATGTTCAGCATCTTGCCACGTGAGGCGGACAACGTGGTGGGAGTTTTTCGGGTTTTCTCCCATACGATACGCAAATGCGGGGCAGTTTCCCCCAAAAGTTCTCCCGGAAGACACTGCCCGTTTTTTCTTCAGCGTCACGGAGTCAAGTCAGACTTCTGCCTACGGGTGCTCCATCACAACAGTAGCTGCTTTCCTTCCCTCCTTCCGTGAGAACACACGGGTATATGGACTTGGTCTAGATGTTATTGCCAACCAAGTGGAATAAGAAACAACAACAACATACTTAATTTCATTCTAAAAATAAAGAAAATAAAATAGTTTGGAGATCAAAATATTCTACCATAGAAAATTAATTCTTAATAAAATCATTAAATATTGTATTTTAAAAATTAAGTTAAAAACACTTTTAAAACTGTTCTTCTAATTTTATTATTTATTTTAAAAATATGTTTAGCATCTTAATTACTACAATGTAAATAAATAGAGTATAACATTTTATTCTGAAATAAATTGGATTACATTTAGAGGTAGAATTTTTGTTTTGTGTGTTAGATTGCAGTTGCATAAAAATTAATTTGTTTTTATTTTTAATCTTTTAAAACGCGTAATAAAAAAATAAAATTTCAATTGGTTCAAATACTTCTTTGACCCTACCATATTTCAAAAACTGTAACTGTCAAATGCAGCCATATAGCAGCACCCATCCCACAAATTCTTCGCTGGGCTTGGCTCTATCCGTTTTAAAGTTAATAGATTTATGAATAGAAGAATAACTTGATAGTGTAAAGGTTAAGTAATAAATATGATAGAATTAAACATTTAAAATGGTATTTTCCTTGTGTTTATTCATGAATGCTAGTTAGAAAAAAATTAAAAGTTGATAGAAGTTAAAATACACCTGCACGTGAAAGGAATGGGTAACTAATAGTATTAGTACCACTTGCCTTTCTTTAATTATTAAATTTTACGAATTTTTTTTTTATTTTTTTTCCTTCAAAGTTGTACTCGCTTTATTATTAATTTGCAGTGTTTATTTATTTTTCTTAAATTATTTTTCAATGATGGTAAAAAATTTAAAAAGTGTAATAGTTTTCACAAAAATTACGGATCTATTAGAAAATAATCCTTCCGGTATTAAACGGATATTTTGTCAAGTAAATTCTATTTTTATTGATGACAAAAACGAGAAAATACATCAATTGCAAAAACTGCTATTATGGTGATTTTCATTTATTATTAGTTGTTTCATTAAATTTCATAGACAGGAGAGAAATGGAAAATACTATTATTATTATTATATTAGGACAGAAAAAGTGCAATGAAAAAATCGCAATTATTACACACCTCAGAATATTAATGTTCTGTTGATTTTAATTAAGATTTTGAATTTTAAAAAAATCAATTTTTTTTCATGCAAATATATGCTTATCATGCATTGTTTAAAAAAATACCACCCTATTTTTCACCATCTTACATTTATCCGATAAGGATAAATATCCATTTGTATACAACAAATCCATTCTTTCAAAAATAAGAAAATACATTTTTCATAAAATCACAGTGATATTTTATTCAATCACAATGACTCTCTTTATACTTAAAAATCATTTTGTACATGACCGTGACAAACTGATTTCTAGCTGTTTCTGGATTGTAACAACAACAACAAAAATCTCAGTAATATTTTGTCAATGCCACAGCCAATCATAGTGACTCTTTATACGTTAAAAACCATAACATGATCGAGTCAAATTGGTTTCTAGCTGCTTCTGGATTGTACGAATAACAACAATAAAAAACCAGTGATATTTTGTCAATGCCACTTCCAATCATAGTAAACGTCAAAAATTATTTGAGTATGATCGAGACCAACAGATTTCTAGCTGCTTCTGGATTGTAACAACAACAACAAAATCACAGTGGTATTTTGTCAATACCTCAGCCAATCACAACGACTTTATACGTCAAAAATCATTTTAACATGATCAGGCAAACTGGTTTTTGTCGCTTGCGGATTGTAACACCACCACCACCAACAGCAAAAGAAATCACAGTGATATTTTGTCAATGTCACAGCCAGCCGACTTCTAGGACATCATGTACAGTCAATGAAATTCTAAACACTAAAAATCATTTCTAATGTACAGTTAACAAAAGGTTCTAAATATGATAGGATCTTGAAAACTCTTAAAAGATGTATGTATAACCATCTCATACAGAAGTGATATAAATTCCTACCAATTATATCATATTGATTTTTGAAAGACATTCATTTTAAAAGAAAGCATTAAATTACGGTAAACCTTATGAAGCAAGATCGAGATTTTTAACAAGCTTTAAAACAACAAGCTTTTCCACCATAATGCACTTGCAGCCGATTAATTTACACTTTTGCACTATGAATTATCGCACGTTTTCATGAATATTTATTGCATCTCATTTATGCATTTTTATTACAGGCAAATTCGAATTCTTGTGATCCGTATACAAAGTATTAAATGTATGAAATGCCAAATGTTTGATATCAAAAATCTTTATTTCAATCTTTTAACCTGTATTAAGTTCGTAGATATATGGAAGCACCCGCAATCAGATTTCTTTTTCTACAAGATAGCTCTCGTAATGTACAAACCATTACCACTGTGATCTTACTGATATATGCATTGTAAACCGCTTGTCAAAACGTGCTGAAGTTATTGCCGAGCAAAACCTTTCATGGGTTCCTGAAGGGTGTGAACTTGACTGGATGCACCCCCATGGCTATGGGAGGGCAAAGCAGCAAAAAAGAATCTTTTTCCCATGTCTTTGTGTCCTTTGCTTGTTCTTGGTGGGGACGCCTGCATTTATCTTGCCACAGTCCGGAAAAAGAAGCTCCTCTCCAATTTTAAAAGGAGCCTCTTTCCATCTCTTTGTTTGGTGACAGCCGTGCCTTTGAATGGTCGAATGTCCTTTTGTGCCGCCATTGAGGACGACCCTTTGAGGTGCAGAAGCAAATGCTGTCGTTTAGTCACAAAAAGGCATTGAGAAAAAGGGAAGCCAGCTGAGAAAAGGTCTTTAAAAGTACGTGAAAGAAGATCTATGTGAAGATGGGCTAGAATCAGTGATGCATTTAAATTTTTTTCCCCTTCTAATTCGGTAATTGGAATTTCTTTCTACGTGTAGAATATATTTTGATGCAGAAATTTTTAGGTACGTGAATCCTACATTTTATTTAACTGTTATTAGTTTCCTCACAGATTGAGCATCCATTTTGCAGCAGTTAAAAGTTAGTATAATCCAGTTATCAGAATATATCATTTTTCAAGTAGTTATAAGGTAAGAGTTAACTAAATATCTTAGCTGCATTTTATGAAGCCAGAGTTGGTGGATAGCACGTTGTGTTTCCAGAGATTTTGGTTCGAAATCCGATACGTTGAAGTCGTAGCCAAGCTCCGAGTGTCTCGTTGGACATGCCCACGATAAATCTGTAGACGAAAAAGACACCCCGTCTGTCTCAATGAACACCCAAAATTAATTGATGTATTGTAATTTCTTAGATACAGTATAGCATGTTCCACATGATGAAGGTAACGCTAAATTTTCTACATTTATGTTGGTTCTAATAGTGATTTGGTTTTGTAGCTCTGCTATCATTATGTGCACACTTTGGGCTAATAAAACCGGGACCTGCAGTTTAACGGGGATTTTGAAACCATTCACAAACATCCATGCCACCGCCAGGATTCGAACTTGTGGCCTGTGGTACCAACGGTCAGAGCGCTAGCCAATTGGTCATCAGGTTTTAGTCGCGAAGGACCACAGGTCAAAGTGGCATGCATTCGAAAACCAAAACAAAAATTAGTTCGTCTTTTATTTACAGTTTTTCAGTATAAATGAAGCTTAGACAAGTTGAACAAGTAACTTCAAGTTTATAATGTTTATTCAATGCGTTTAAAAACTAAAATGAGTTTTTATACCATTTAGAAATTAAGTAATTGATTATAAACATATAATAAATTTATATATTGTAATAATCAATTTTTAGTAAAATATAAATATTTGTTGCTTTTAATCATAAACCGTAGATTGTTTGAACGATATATCGTAATGATGCTTTCACGAAATATTGCCGAAAATTAGACAACTTTTAGTTTTCTTTTATTTGAACATTGCTGACTTAGATCTGCCATTGAAAATTCTAAAATATAAAATTCATTATCATTGCATATACAACTATAAAAGTAAAAAATCAACGTATGACAATATATTTATTTCGTATATGTCACTTGTAAGTAATGATATTTTCTAATTACAAATGTTCTAAAATGACAAATAATCCTCTTTCTTATAATGTTATACACTCCTAGATTTATTACTGTAAGTCCCGGTCTAATTAGCCCAAAGTGTGCACAAAATGACTGTAGAGCGACAAACCTAGATTTATATATTTTATTAAACCTAGATGGTTTATCTACTCCGTGGGAATTTTAATGAAATCTCGAAATTGACTATTTCGGTATCACAAAATTAATCCTTATCTTATCTAATCTCTTATCATTCGACAATTGTAAATCTTCTTGGCTTACATTGATAACATGCACGAGATGGATCGCGTGGCTGAGTTGATAATCCTATAAGCTCTGATTCATTCATTCCTGCTGTAAAAGAAGACATCGTGTACTAACTATTGAAAGATACATTGCGGGAGTAGAGCATTTTTTGAAGGAATCGATATAAAAATTCGTCTCTTTTATGTAAAAAAAGTCTTATTTTCCCAAAATTCTAGAAATTAATGTTCAAATTAAATGTTAAAGAGGCAGTTCAATTGTATTTCTTCAGTTATACAACCAGTAGCAAAGACAGCTACTGTTTTTGCAGTATACCAAGTAAATGTTGAAAGATTTTTGAATACTGACGCTTATGGAAAGTTATCTTAATGAACAAGGAAAGGAGATCCTAAGGAAGCTATTCTATTAGTATGAAAAAATATGATTTAATGCATTACAAATATAGCATCTTTGTCATTAAAATGAACAATTTTCTTTTAAATGTTTTCTATAGAATACTTTGATCCTGTTTATTTGGTACTGCTATTTTTTTTATAGGATTTATGCTTATTAAGTTAGTGCAAATACTAGTTGTAAAAAATAATTTACTATGAAAAACTAATTTTATAGATATGCGTTCAATAAAAGTCATTGAATTTATTTTACAGATCCTTCTAAATCCAATCTTTTAGTAAAGATCATAGTCCAAAAATTACAGAAAGGAGTCGAGAGTCGGTATAAAATATCCGATTCCAGAGTCGGAATTTTTTAGCTGACTGCCCACCCCTGGTTAATGTTAATCTCATTGTATACATGCCAATAAATTTCGATTTATCTCGTAGAGTTACGTTTGTTTTCGAGAGGAAGATAAATTCTTCCGATTTTAAGAAATTAAGGAAATAAATAAATAAATACAAATTAAAAAGAAAGATTATATTTAATCGGTTGGGCCAATATACAGGTTACCCATAAAGTTTAGAATTACAAAATGTATACCATGAGTCCATATGGTTTCGTGAACTTGGTCCAGATGTCTACCAAGTGAGATAAGAAAGAACAACAACAAAATGTATAACTGCAATTTTAAATAAACAAAGAAAGAAAAAGTATCAAATCTCTGAAATTTACCTTTTAGTCCATCACCTTTTAAAATATTTACTGATCTTTCTTATATAAACTAAATTATTAAAACAAACGATGAAAATAGGAAAGAAGCGTGGGATCATAAATAGTCAGTAAAACATTCTTCGATCGATATTTATTTTATCTCATCTGACCCTTATCTGGATATTTCTTATTTTAATTTTGTATGTAAAAAAAAGTTTATTATAACCCCTTTCTCTCTCGAAAAAAACAAACAATCATTTTATCATTACTAAAAACAATAATGTTGCAAAATTTGTCATTATTCAATCCTATAGTTTATTTTCGTTGTTATAGTATATTTTTTCCTGCTTTAAATTATCTTTTATTACTAGTAGGATATTAAATTTTCTTTTTTTTTTTCTAAGAGAAAATACATTCTTTTCTTTTTACTATAATTGAAAGGAAATTACATTAACTTTTTTTTTTTTGATCAGACGAAGATATAGATTAAGTCACGAATTTTTCGTTTGGTTTTTTTTTTTTACACGAATCATTCTCTCTCGGTTTAATAGAAAATAATTTCTTTCAACCTTCCTTTTTAATACTTATTTCATCTGTACTGTATCCAAAGAATGCCCTTCGTAATCTTCCCATTGAGCATTGCGTGCTTTTCTCGAATATGAACCCCTTTTTTGCGGCAATTTATCCCCCCCTCCCCTCTCTATCTCTGCACAATGGGCCCTAAAAACTTTTAGGGGTCTCTGGAACTATATTTCATTTATCTAATGGCATGTTTTGAACGATCTGCAGATGGTTTTTCTGACTGGGTAAAGAAAAGTGGGAGGAGGGGGGGAAAGGAGAGAGGGTGTTGGGAGAATAAAATGTTCGTAGAGAATGGTTCGCCGGGCGCACAAAGGAAAAGATTCCGAACTGAAAAGAAAGTTTTCTGGGGGAAGTAACTGTCAACTCAACTCAAAGTATAGGGGTCGAGTAGTCTTTTATTCCACACCGTTGCACTTTTAAATCGCCGGCTGCGCGTTCGAAAATCTTGAGGAATTCCAGCAGATATTTGTGAAGGAAAGTTGTTTGAAATTTTTTGGCAAAATGGCGTATGGTTTTGGTTGCAGAAAATTTATTTTTGGTATTTTTGGTTTACTTTTGATTTTCTCTTTATAGGCATGATAGTGATTTTTTTTTCTTCCTTTTTAAATAAATAAATAAAATGATAAAGGAGAAATAATCAACAAATTTACTAGCACGATTTAGAGAAAGTCCATGTTAAACAAAGCGTCCAAATGGAACTAGAAGAATAAACTTTGGTTGGCGAACTCGACTGCCGTTGGCGATAAACTCGATCATATTTCAATTTTCGTTGTTACAGCTGTTAACTTGTACAAAAATGAGAAATACTTTAAATCGACACAAAAATAAACTATAAGCTGGGATATAACTTGTCAGGCTATAACGCGAATATATTTCAATTTTCGTTGTTACAACCGTTAACTTGTACAAAAATGAGAAATATTTTAAACCAACACGGAAAAAGTACTATTCCTTGCATAGTGATTTACATGTGAAAATTGAATTGATTCTTGTAAATCATCCCATTTGGATGCTTTGTTTATTAACATAGACTTGATTCTCTAAATCGTGCTAGTAAATTTGTTTGTGGATTATTTCACCTTTATCGAAAATAAGAGTAAGAATTAGTAAAATATCGGAAACCTTATTTTTTTTTTTATAACAATTAATTTTTTATTTGGAAATTCAATTGCGACTCGCTTTTGCACAGATGTGGATTTGAAATAAAAACGTAATGACTTTCTGGGTTTCTTCACAGTATTTAATGCCTATCGTTATTTTTAATGTTAAAGAACAATTCTTTCTTAATTCTAACTCTTTTCTTACTTCAAAAGATATCATCAACTAATCATTTAAGTCTTAACTTATTAACATTAAGTAAACTTATATAAAAAATAATCATCTTACAAATTATTTATTTTCATTGGAGCAAATTCTAATATTAATAATTTTATTTACTAAAAACTGATTTAATGTTCTTATTAGAACTTATTTTATATTTTCGAATAAAATATTTTAGTCGTTTGATGGCTAGCATGCTATCGTTTGGTTACTTTTTGTTTACATCGTTCGTCACGCAGTGTTGCCATTGAAAGATTTAGTTTCACTGCACATGTTTTCGAATTTTTGTTTTTAATTCTTATTGTATTTTTTATTCCAAATTCATCACGAACAAAATGAATTACTGAGTGACTATAGATGTCACTGCTAACTCAAATCTCATGAGCTCATATATATTTAACAAAGCTTATTGTCCGTAATTTTTAATTTTGAGAATTCGAATTTTTTTATTGTTCGAATTTTTTGAGACACTTGAAACGTAATTTTTTTCGAATGCATTACTTTATCCTAGTGTACATCTATCGAGCTTTGTTTATAATAATAATAATATATATAGGATTTAACACTAATATTTATCACTGCATAATCAGGCACTTATGCTTGTAATATTAGGATTATTATTCGAACTTTTTTTTTTTTTACTGACCTTTTCTGTCCTTCACAACCGCAAATAGTGTCTTGTTGGTGGCCATAAGTGTTGGCTTTCATCTTCCCTTCTTGTACTACAGGAGGGAGGGTTGCTAAGGGAAAAAGGGTTGCTATTCTTTCTAGTCCCCCTCTCATTTTTACCCCTCGTCATGTCACAAAGAAAAGTATTTTGAAAATGTAGTTTCAGCTGTTTGTTATCTGTTTAGAATTGTGTTTGCTATTTAACCTTATATATTCTTTCATTTTTCTTGAATAATTTTTGTTTTCGAGTCAGTGAGATTTTATTTATTTATTTATTTGTTATTATTTGTAATAATTTGTGTTCGAATAAATTGGTTTGTGTAAATGTAATAAGAATTTATTATTATTTTTTTTTTTTAACTTACTTGAATAATAAATTTCAGAGTGTTTTAAAATTCTTGAGGTGATAAGTTATTTAAAATACATATTTTTTTTTCTTGCGTTGAAAATAATTGTTTTTTTTTTTTTTTTTGTTTCAGAAACGTTAATGGAGATATAATATTTTAAAATGGAGAAAAGGCTCATAGCTTTGATTGCGACTGCAGTGCTGTCGTTCTGCTGTGCAGAATCAACTAGTAAGTCTTTGTTATTAAAATAACATTATATTTATTTATTATATTTGTTTCATATTTTTAATTGGCTTAAAGATTTTTTTTTTTTAAAGTTATGAAGAATTTTCGCTCGTTATTATATATGATTATTTTTTAATAACATATAATTGAGTCAAAAATAAAATCAAGAAATTTATAAACATATATATGATATTATATATAAAAAAAAAAAAAATACTAGGCTTAAATTCAGTAATTTTTATTGAAATATGATAAATTTTAATTGAATATAAAAAATATTCTCATAATTTCTTCATAAACAAATCTGTATGAAAGAATATTACATTAGAAGAATGTTTATATTTTTATGAAAATATAAATTTAAAGATGAAAGTGGAATATAATGTTTTTAAATGAAAATGTAACTATACTATAAAATATATTTTAATAATGAAAATATTATAGTCCTTAAATTGATTAATGAAATAAATGCATAATAATGTAGTCACTTTCAATTAAAAAATGCAGATTGGATTTTGTATTACTTAATAAAAAAAACATGTTCATTTTTATAATCGGTATTTTATAAACACATGCGCCGAACATGTACAGGGTGATTATAGTTAAAGTCCCACTTTCAAAATGCTGTAAAAAAGAACCACCCGTCACAATGAGTTCAAATTGGAACTGAAGATACTTGAAGAAGGGGCAAACGGTGCGACATCAAAAAGTTCCAAAGTGTATTAATATATGGCGCTGTAAAAGCAGCATAAAGAAAGTGAATTCGGCTGCCAATGATATTTTGAATCGAAATTACAACGTATTTGGCATGAGTTGCACATTAAATCAACTGTAGTGTTCAATGTGCTTGGTTGTTTTAGTTTTTTGATGGAAAAAATGACTTCCAAGTCATTCAACAGTTGGGTCACTGGTAGTGGAAAGCCCATCCACCGCGGCAAGGTCATACCAAATTGGATGGGAAAAATCGGTAGAACTTTTTTTTTTTTTTTGATGCCATACCGTTTCCCCCTTCTTCAAGTATCTTCAGTTCAAATTTGAACTCATTGTGACGAGTGGTTCTTTTTTACAGCATTCTGAATGTGGGAATTTGAATTATAATGACCCTGTACTTAAAAAAACAAACAAATCATTTAAAAATAATTAATGATTGTAAAAATTATATAAAAGAAATCTAGTTTTTAAAATTGATTTATTTTACATGTCTGTATAATTGGAAAAAAATTAATGAAAAGGGTTAAAAGACTTTTAAGAGATCCTCATTCTTCAGCAATCTGTTTATAATCAGTTTTTAAAAACTATTTTAAAAAAAAAAGGTATTGCATGCTATCTGAATCTCTTTTTAAGTTGTTTCAAATTACACTTCAACGCGGACAAACGAGTTGTCTAATGAATTCGGTTCACAACGGAAGCTTTGTTTTCGGGTTCGGTTCTTGCGAACAACGCACTCCTTTTGTACTTGGGTTTTTAAGAAAAATATCCTCAACACTTCATAACTTATTTCGCAGGTAAATTCTCCTTTTTTTTTTTTTCTTTTTCCTTCTTAGCGTTAAAATAAACACGAGAAATCCGCCTCTCTCTCTTTTTTTTTTTTCTTTTTCTTTTTTAAGAAAAGAATAAGAACAGTTCTTAGCTAACCGGAGCTCGAGATATTTTTCTTTCTTTTGTTTTTGTTCAACTGTCAAGAGAAGAGGGATAAAAAGGCGTCTTAATAATCTCGAACTCAACGCCGTCTCAAATATGGCTGCTGATAGAGTTCAGAAACCAAGGTCACGCTGCAAGTCCACCCAAAACGGGAGGGGAGAAAAAGAAAAATGGAATTCGATATCCCTCGATCGTTCTATTCCTCCCCCCCCTCCCCTCCCTTCCTTCCCCCATCCAACTCTCCTCTGCTTATAAGAAGATAAAAAAAAGGAAAACATATCTCGTAGCATATAATTGAATTTATGAGACTGTCAGTTAAGGGACAGAAGATAACGATTACTGGGTTTTTTTCTCCTTTTTTTTTTTAATATGAACTTATAATAGTTGACAAAAGGAAAGAAAGAAAAATAATTTTTTTTGAAGAAAAAGAAATAATGCATTAAGATTATTAGTAACTGTTTTGAGGGAAGACCTTTTGAGCCGCTATGATTAGAGATTAGTTATCCCAATTTTTTTTTTTTCGTAACAAGACTACGTGAAGCGATTTCGTTTATATTTAATCCAATATTTCACCAGATAAGGTCCTTACAGCTAATAAGATAGATCATTACGATACTGTTGAGTTACTCGAGGTCGTTTCTTTGGTAGTATACAAATTGAATTAAAAAAAGAAAAAAAGAATGTTAATTTTGTTTATAACTTTTTTTCAATATATATATATATAGAGATGTAATTGGAACAAATTTAGTTATGATTGTAACTTTTATTTATTTATTTAAATAGTTTTAAACTGAGAAATAATTTCGGTTGACGTATTCTTTTATTTTGGAGTCTCCGATATGATTGGATAAATACAGTTGAAACAATAAAAATTGCCCAGAATATACAGGGTGATTATAATTGAAGTCCCACTTTCAAATTGCTGTAAAAAAAAGAACCACCCGTCACAATGAGTTCACATTTGAACTGAAGATACTTGAAGAAGGAGGAAACGGTACGGCATCAAAAAATTCCAAAGTGTATTAATAGATGGCGCTGTAAGCGGCATAAAGAAAGTGAATTCGGCTGCCAGATATTTTAAATCGAAATTGCAACGTGCGTTTTGGCATGAGTTGCACATTAAATTAACTGTAGTGTTCAATGTGCTTGATTGTTTTAGTTTTTGATGGAAAAAATGACTTCCAAGTCATTCAACAGTTGGGTCACTGGTAGTGGAAAGCCCATCCACCGCATCAAGGTCATACCAAATTGGATGCGAAAAATCGATGAACTTTTTTTTTTGATACCATACCGTTTTTCCCTTCTTCAAGTATCTTCAATTCAAATTTAAACTCATTGTGACGAGTGGTTCTTTTTTTTACAGCATTCTGAAAGTGGGACTTTAATTATAATCATTCTATATTTACAAATATAATAAAATTAACTTAAAATCATAAACAAATAAAAGAAAAGAAAACCATTTAAATATTAAATTAAAATTTTGCACGGGCGTTTTAAATCTTAATTGGGAACGTAAGAGTCAATCTCTTGGATTGCAGTATTTTCACGATTAATTAACGTGTCAAAAAAAATTATACAGATATGTTTGAGAACGTCTTTTAAAGAAAGAATGTTAATAGTTTTATAGGTATCAGAATTGTGTATGAACCATTTAGCAGTGGTAATTTTGAATAGTGATATTTTGTAAAGTTTCAAGTGTTTTTAAGTTTGATCGATGACAAAAATGATGTAGATGGAACATTTTGATTAAATTTGTCAATTTGTGTTTGTGATCTTTAAAAATTGAGCTTTCAAAAAAAGTATGTAATAAAATGTATGTATAGTCTAGCCGCCTAGCCTGCAAACAACTGAAATTTGACAATACCATCAAGAAGAATGGGGGAAAGAAAATCGATCGAAACTTGACACCTTTATTTTTCTTGTTATTACCGATTTGTAAAATTTCCTTTCTATAAACACATGATGTTCCGATTATCTACACCTTTTCATCAATAACTTTCATTTTATCACAATGACCACGGAATTCGATTTCCGCCCATGGAGGTGGTCATTTGTGATTGTCAAACGAGTTTTATGTAAGTTCTACTGGGCAAACAGGTTTACTGTAGTGAAATTTTATTTAATCCATTAATTTCAATAGATTTTTTTGTTAGGTGCTATTTTTAGAAAAGGTTTTTGCGTCTGTCTTGCTTAAAAAAAAGTATTATTCGTAGATGTTGCGTTTCTATTGATTGTGAATTAATGATTTCTGTAAATGAAAATTTTTAAAAATGAAAGTCTTTAATATAGATAACATCTTGAGGTATCCTCTGCAGGAAATCCAATTGTCCTTCATTATCTGCAAGAAAAAGCAAAAGTTCTCTTTAAATGTAGAACACTTCTTTAAATACTTACTTATATGCTATGAAGTGATTCATCTAACGATTTTTTAAATTTTTTTATTATGATTTATCAAATAATCAATGCTTTTTTTTCCCTATATGCGTTATATATATATATATATATATATATAATGTATACTAGAGGGCCCGGCAGACGGTGTCGTACCCTGAAAATGATAATGAAAAAAAATCCTGGTATCTGATCACAGCGCCACCTACCGGGTCCAATTGTGAATCTAAACCATTCAGGGACCAACTCAAACACACACACACACACAAAATTTCATCAAAATCGGCCCAGCCGTTTAGGAGGAGTTCAGTGACAAACGCACTTACAGAAGAATTGTATATATGAAGATATATATATATATATATATATATGCGCATTAATATAAAACAAAATGAAAGTATCAATTGTAATTATACTGAATTAATAAACTAGAAATGCTATTTCTTTTGTCAATAAATTTTCTTGTAGATCTAATATCAGAATTCCGATAATGGCTACACAGAATGGAATTTTTACATGGCATGTATTTTTTTAAATGTACATGGACAAATTTAAGGTCAAATACAAAAGACATGACACAATTCTATTATTAATCACCTTGTCATTTTATTCAAGTGAATGAGCCCTAATTTGATAGTTTTCTGATCTTGTTTGTAATTATTTTCAATTGAAGTTGTGCGTGAAATTAAATCGATTAAAAATAACAAGATTAGTGGAAGGAAGTTTACAATTGAAGGATTTTTACTGTCGGTGATTTGTTTTACGAATCTTTTTCGAAAAATTTATTTCACTATCGTTTGAACGGACGAATAAATTTGTTGATGCCAATTAAATGGAATATAAAAGAAAACATTAATTTGATATTATTGTTGTATAATCACAATTAAAGTCCTAACATATTTTAAAACCTTTATTTTATATGTCAAACATTAATTACATTTTTTTTTCTTCTGTTTGTTGCAATGACCAATTTTGTTTTAATTAAAATTAAAATTAAATATTCTTTTCATTGCTAACCTAAAAATAAAACGATTTTTTCTGTTATAATTTTAAGTGAAACTCTAGTTACTGTTCTACATTTTTAATCGCAATAAGTGCTATAGGTCCCTATTTAAAATGTTTAACTACCATTTTTTTTATCCATTTCTTCTTGTGTAAGCATAGTTCTTTATTTAATTGCTGGTAATGGTTTTTTAAGTCTTTTTTCCTAATCAAAAATGTATTCTCACATAGATATTCTGTGAAGGGGGGAAGATTATCTTCTTCTTGATATAACTTATTTTATTATTATTCCTTTATTTATTACTTATTATTTATCCCTTATTATTATTCCTTTATTTTATTACTTATTAAATTGCTAATATTTTAATAATTTTTGATGTTGGAGAAATGCTTCAAAAATTAACTTTGATGGTTTATTTATATATGATTTTATATGTTGGGTTAAATATAATCCAATGCAGCATTAAATAAAATCGTATGCATAGAATATTCAATTTTTTATTATTTTATTTAGTATTTATTTATATACCGGTTATAACACGGTTATCTGGAGAAAACATTATAGACTAATAACCGTAATAGCATTAAAATGAGGAAAAAATGCTTATTGAATTTATATTTATATTCAATTGCGTTATATACATAAATATTATTTATATTTATTTATATAACGCAATTGAAATATCGTCGCATGTTAAAAGATAAAATATGTAGAAAAAATTAAAATACTATGCTGAGTATGTTTTGTATTTATATTTTTCTTACTGTATTTCATTTTCTCATTGTTTTTTTTTAAATCACTTTTTTTTTTAGGAGTTAAACAATGATAAATAACGATAAATATGCAGTTGAAATATTACTATGCATCCTAATTAAAAATAACTATATTAATAATTGACTTCAAAATATCGTAAAATAATGTACATCACTATTTTATTACAACCCTTTAATTCATTAACGTAATACATCTGAATGTATATAATTTTAAAATTTAAATTTAAAATACTCAATTAAAAACCACGAAGTTTATTACTAACAACTTATTTGTTATTAATTACATGCACGTTTTTTTTTTTTTTTTGAAGTTTCTTAAAATAAATTTTATAAAAACCTCCATCAAAATCTTTTTTTTTTTTTTTTTTTTCTTTTCCCAGCAAAAGTTGCGAACACTTTATATGAGGACTTGAGGATCCAGTTGTGGATGATTGAACAACGCAGGTCTTTGTAAAATTGACAAAATATGACATTTATCCTACATCGGTGTGTAATAGTGCATGGAAAACTTTGGCATGAATTTATAGATGAGAATTAAAAGTATGTTGCAGAAAGCCAAATTAATAATTTATTGTGATACTGCTCAAAATTTTTATTTCTCTTACGAATAGAAAGATTACAAATTGTCAAAAAGGCCGCTTCTTTCGTTTACACCTTAGTTTTTAAATGCATATCTTCTTTCCTTTTTCCACCATCTTAAACCAATAACAATTTTTTAAATATAATCATGGCACCAAAAATACTCTTTAAAACTGAAAAACATTTTTATTTGTTTTATGCTATAAATTTAAAATTTGAATTTTTTGTGTATCAGTACACTAAAGAATAATCGCGATTCAACCTATGACTATAGAAAATTACAATTCAATAAACAATTTTTTATAAGTGAGGGGGAAAAAAAAAAAAACCCTCATTTTTCGAAAGAATTTTTTTAAATAGTTTGATTCTATTAATATTAATTTGGATATAAAATAAAAAGATTATTAAAAAAATTCCAAGGTGAGAATTCCATTTTTTTCTTCTAATAATCCTTCAAAACCACTTTTTATTTTATGCATTGTTTGTGGCCGACATCCATAATTCTTCTTCAAAAACGAATACAACAAAATACTCTGCATTTTAAATGTTCTTAACAATGCAGCTGCGATGCAATAATTCACAGTGCAATGTCTGCTGCAGCTCTTCCTAAACCCAAATGTAATTCCCATTTGTTCTTCTTCACTAATGTACTTTCTGGTGCGATGTCCTCGTGTTCCGTGAAACGTCCATTAATATCGGTGCGCTGTCGCCTCAAATTATCTCGGCCCCGTAATGGTCTGTAAATGGTACCCGTCACAGGAATTGTCTCGTTTGTCTGCTTTACTGTACCGGGGCCTTAACGATTCCAACCAGATCTGTGATTAGGATTGCGAATTAGAATGCTTGTTTGGAACGAAGTTCTTTCTTTTCCATTTGCCTTCCCCCCAATCTTTATTCTTCAAAAGTGTTACTTTTTTTTGTTGTGCCTGACCCGCTCTTGTAAGCATTATGTGCAATATTTCGCTGATTTAATGTAGGAGTCTTGTTTGGAAGGATGGTCGTTACTGTTGGGGGACCGTCTTCAAATTGCAGAAGTTAATCAGTCTGATGGTATTGGTTGGGTTTTATTGATCATGTCTTGTCCATTTCACTCAGTCTCTGACCTCATCATTGAAGAAGGATGCCATTTTAAAGTAGTTTGATTTTTTATGTTTAAAAACAATTTGGAACAAATCCTTTCCAATGAGGAGATCCTCCTCAAACCTAACTAAACAACTTTCCTGCCTACATGTTTATTACGGCCTGATGTCTAATTGGCTAGCACTCTGTCTTTTGGTACCACATACTTCATACCCCATTTATTATACCCATCCTCGGCAATGGAATACTATCTTTCCATTCGGTTTCACTTGTCGTGTTTCAGATTAAGCATCTCAGAGTTGAAACCCAACGCACCATCCACCATACCAATGAATTTTATTTGATGTAAAATATGCACTTTCTTTTATTTTGTAACCAAGAGATGATCACGTTACATTTATCACATTACATCATTATCACATCTTCATCTTCTTCAGTGGCACAACGGCCCCATGGCCTCCAGCTCAACGGCTTTTTTTTTTTTTTTTTTAAAAATCCAAGTGGTCGTTAAGCGTTTGTAGTCAATGGAAATTTTGCACTTTCAGATCATACTAACTAAACGGTGCCTGATGGCCGAGTGGCTAGAGCTCTGGTGCTCGGTACCACTGGTTTTCCCAAAAGTGCCATGGATGTTTGTAGTGGTTCGGAATCCACTTTAAGCCATAGGTCCCGGTCTCATAAGGCCGTAGAGCGTCACCTTGCCCAATCAAACATCTCAACCACATCATTCCCAAACTGTAAAGAGGCATCTCAGCTCTGGGCACAGTGACGTGGTGTAGTAGTAGTAGTAGATCATACTAACCAACTCCATGGTATTACTGTCCATGACCGTCTGCTTACTGGCAGATTTCGGGACAAGAGATATTTTTTTTCTTTTTACATGGTAGGGTTGTCAACCCTATGCATAACGCTCTGCATTCATATGAGATCAGGACCTACGGTTTAAAGTTTATTCCGAACCACTACTAACATCCATGGCGTAGCCGACTCAAATCCGATATCTGCGACAACGAGCGCTAGTTGCGCTAGCCATATGCCATTATTATTACATCACATTACATTTATCCAATTTCTCTTGTCAAATTTTTGTTTTTTTAATGACATTAATTTTTTTTTTCCAAAAGGTGAAAAAATCATCATATGTGAGATAATTAAAGACATAAAATTTCAAATATGAAATAATTTTGCCATTGTCTTTGAATGCATTCGAATCTGTCATATAAGGGTCTAATTTATTTAGCACGAATTATTATATTTTTGTATTGCTATTATTCAAGTATTAGGGAAAAAGTAAACGATTCTTAAAATTAACAGTTTTAAAGTATGATGTTATTATCAACAATAAATTTTTATTTTTTCATAAAAAATTAATTTTTTGTTTATTTTCAATCACTTACCTGAAGAGAAAAAAAAAAAAAGGAACTTATTCTTGTTTTTTTTTTTTTTTGTTGTTCTTGTTGTTGTTCATGTATTTTATGTGTTAAGTATTTCAAATGTTTTAGCTTTACAAAAAGATAAGAACCTTTTTTTTTTTTTTTTTTTAATGGCATGCTTTTAGCCAGACAGTCCATCTGCAAATATATTCTGACTTTCATTTGATAACTTTAATAAATTAATTTAGTTTTTAAAGATCTTTATTGTCAGAAAAAATACCACCCGTTTTCTTTCCTATGTCATATTATTTGAACTTTAATTTTGTGTGAAAAATGAAAAGACCCGTGTATCACTTTACGAAAACAAATATTAATCCAAGCCTATTTTTTCCAGGCATCCATCCCCAGTTTATAAACGAACCAACATCCAGACTTACAAAACTGAGCGAAGGCAGAGTTATATTTCGCTGCGAGGCATCTCCTCCTGGCACTGAAATCCGATGGTTGCAAAATGGACACCCTGTCTCTCAGAACAAGTGGATCAAAGTAGCAGGAAAGAAGCTCACTGTCCTCCTGGGAAAAATGGAGAATGCATCTAGATTGACGAGTCATTTTGATTTCTATAATGACGTATACTTCCAGTGCGAGATTCGATACAGAGGGAAAGTACTGGTCAGTGCTCCTGCTAAGTTGATTCTAGCCAGTAAGTAGTTGGTTGTTATTTTATATGCATCAGAAAAATTTATGCAATTATAAAATCTATTCAAACAATATAAATCATAGAATTTATTTAAATCACTTCAACTTAAATTAAAGTTAAAGTGATTTAAATAAATTCTATGATTTATATTGTTTGAATAGATTTTCAGAAAAGTTCTTACCAAAAGATTTTTATAATGTTGGCTTTGATAACAATTAACAATAGGATGCATTGTTTTCTATTTCATTTCAATTTTTCGATACAATTTTTTTTTTTTTTTAAATTGGGGATTTATGAACTGATTTGTATTATTTTCATGAATAATACTGATTTGGCACCTATTGTGTAATATATTAAGTGATTCTGATAATTATTACTTTTATGTGATTCTGATAATTATTATCTAATTCTTATTCACCTCAAAATGTACAATATTCCAAATTTCTTACATACATACAAATAATACAAGTGTAAATAAATATACATAAACCACACTGTAAAACACAAGTAATAGTTTAAAAATAAATACTTGAAGAAATCACAAGTGGATTTGTACACACACACACACAATAAATAAAAAAAGTGGGTGTTTTGAAGTGGGGGAACACTGAATGTATAGAGATGACCACCAAGTATGAATTGAG
The DNA here is from genome assembly GCA_021605095.1 of Caerostris extrusa. NCBI lineage: Eukaryota > Metazoa > Arthropoda > Arachnida > Araneae > Araneidae > Caerostris > Caerostris extrusa. The sequence goes on along the minus strand of BPLR01000334.1, from coordinate 51,704 downwards.
ATTCTCCCCTTTTTTTTTTTTTATTTAAACTTGATGTAAAAATAAATCAAAATAAATAGAAAAAAAAAAAAAAAATGTACATTTTAATAATGCAAGGATTTTTATGAGGATTCACTTTATTTTAGTTCCAATATTAAAAGAAACATATAATATTTATAAATCATCCTCTATTTGATGGCAATGCATAATTTAATTAAGAATTTAAGTATTGAATTTTGATAAAAATCATTCCATATTAATATTGAAACAAAATTTGATAGAATTAAGCACAAAGGTGTATGTAATGAGAATATTTTTTGCTGCACTATTAATTAATAATATTATAACTTAAATATATCTATTACTTGTCACAGTAATGAATAATTTAAATTCCACTTAAATAATTCTTGTTAATAATCTTGATAATTGTCACAAAATAATAAAGAGGGATTGTAATGAAATTTTATGAAAATTAATTTTCTTGATTATGAGAGAAACGATTATAATAATTAATATTATTAATAAGGAGGATGGTGATGGCATTAATTATACATTGACATTAGTATCCAAATCATTTTTTCCATTTGCTAACATTTTCTGAATTTAAAAAAATGATTAATTTTATTATCTAAGCTTATTTATTATCTAGCTGTTGCATTAAAAACTGTGAAGAAAAATATCTATACAAATACTATAATTGCTTTGTATATAATTTTCAGCAATATAAATTTGAAAATAGTGTATGGTTTATACTTAATTTTTGATAGAGGGGAAAAATTATGTATATACACAGTCAGTCACATTAATGTGACCACCACCTACTTTCGACGTCAACGTGAAATAACCAATCACCAAAAGTCAAGTGGCAGCACATTGCAGTGGAGTGTATATAAAGGATGTCCTATGACACCGGAAAGCATTTCAATCGTTGGCGTAATGCAAAAACGTAGCGATTTATCCGACGTCCAAAAGGGCATGATTATTGGCTTTCGGGCCAAGGTTGGAAGAATTTCAGAAACGGCTAATTTTGTGAACTGTTCGCGTGCCGCCGTGATAAAAGTATACCGTGCATGGCAAAATGGCACTATCCAAAATCAGCGGCATGGCACATGTGGTTCACCACAGGCTATAGATGACAGAGGTGAACGAAGGCTACGGAGATGCATTCGAGCGAATAGACATGCAACTGACCGCCCAGATGAACCAAGGGGCTACCAAGAGTGTATCCTCAACAACTCTTCAGCGAACATTACTGGGCATGGGCCTCCGCAGCAGACGCCTGGTTAATGCATCTATGCTGACTGCTGTTCATCGCCGACGAAGGCTGGAATTTGCACGCCAGTACCGAAACTGGACGTCCACAGAGTGGCGACAGGTGGTTTTTTTTCGATGAATCACTTTTTATTGCTCCATCGGACAGATGGACGTTGGCGTATACGGCGTGAAACGTCTGAAAGCAAACACCCTGCAACAATTACCGGAAGGATCCAAGCTGGAGGAGGGAGCATTATGGTTTGGGGAATGTTTTCCTGGCATTCACTGGGTGCATTCATCATTGTGGAAGGCACGATGGATCGACACAAGTACGCATTTGTCCTTTCGGACCATATCCACCCCTACATGCGAATTATTTTCCCTCAGAATGATAGCATCTACCAGCAGGAAAATGCGAGGTGTCATACAGCTCGCAGTGTATGTGCGGGGTTCGAAGAGCACCAGGATGAGTTTACCGTACTCCCCTGGCCAGCAAACTCATCGGATTTAAACCCAATCGAGAATCTGTGGGACCACTTCGATCGGGTTGTTCGCGCCATGGATCCTCAACCGCGTAATCTAGCGCAGCTGGCCACGACATTGAAGTCGACATGGCTCAACATCCCAGTGAACACCTTCAGAAACCTAATTGACTCTCTTCCTGCACGTCTCGCAGCGGTCCGCTCTGCCAAAGGTGGCCACATTAATGTGACTGGACTGTGTATTTATATAAAAGTGTATATATAAAAAAATCTTGTATAATACACAGTAGCATATAATCCACAATGATTCGCACCTGTTTTGTTTTTTTAAAACATATCTTGTACCAATCAAATTTTGTTGTTGTATCTGTGTTTAATATCTTAAAGTAGCACTGCATTTTTAAATTTTAAGAGTGTTTTTGACATCATAATAATAAGATAATTGAACTTATACATTTAAAGGTTTAAAAAACCAGCATAAAATTTCAGCATAAAAACTGTGACAAAAAAAAAAAAAAAAGTATTTTCTGGACATATTCCATGAAAATAAAATTTATAACAATTTAATGCAGAATAATTTCAATAATAATAATAAAAAATTTTAAACATTTTGATTTAGAGCAGAACAAATTAATATATAAAAAAAAAAATGATCAATATAATTAATTGTGCCTCCTGTAGAGTATTTGTAAAAATTTTCACTTTATTACACATTATTTTCATCCATTTGCAGACATTAGTTATGGTAGGCATAGTAGTTAGTCGCTACAACTAACTATCATTCATCAAACAGTTTTACCATAAATTTATCACTTTGTCAAAAATATTTATTTCTGTCTTAAATAGAAGTTCTATGTATAACTTTTGGAGAGAAAAAAATATGCCTAATTATATGCAGTAGCTTTTACCATCCTCTCCAAAAAAATTTTATTTCTATAATTGTATCTGTGGATTTTAGGTAAGAAATTGCAGTATGTTAGATTTATATCTGTATTTGAAAAAAAAAAAAAATATATATATGCAATTTTAATGATTGCATTTGATATAAATTACATAATTCTTTTTAGATTATTAATAACTTTTATTTTTTATATCATAATAAAAAGTATAAATTTTTCATGTAAATTTGAACTAATTTCTTTCTTTGTAGCTTTGAGACCTTTCCCTTCACCCCATATTGATGTCCACATTTCTGCCATTGCTGGAAACATAGCTGTGATTCCTTGTAATCCACCGTTCAGTATTCCAACTGTAATGACCGAATTTCTTTTTAACAAAACTGTTATTTCTAAATCAGCAGGTAAGGTTGGCAAGTTTTCTATAATTCTGTGGTTTTATGTACCATTGGAAATTTAGTTGTTGTTCATCAGTATAATGGATATGTTAATTTAAATCAGGGGTGGTCAACCAAAATAATGTTGCGGGCCACTTTGGAAATGCATCATAACTCCACGGGACGCATATAAAATTATATATCCCCATATTAGATTTAGACCCACTGTAGACATTTTTTGGAATGAAAAATTGAAACTTAATGAGTTATTATTATTATGTTTATTATTTTTGCATGTAAACATAGATGATATAATAATAATGATATTAAAAGCACATAAAAGAAATATATAATGCTAAAAAGGAAATATAAAAAATATATAAATATAAATGAAATAATAAAAAGGAAATCATTAAAAAAAATATTTAATTCACTAGTGCGATATTTGTTTTTCCACTCTTTCACTTAGCTCTTGCAAATCGAGATGTGCCCATGATGAGTTCACTGAATATAATTTAATTATTCTTCAAACTCGTAACTGTAAACTCATAAATAAAACAGGCAATATTTGTCAATATATTCACAAGAATATTATTTTAAAATCAAACTTTTGACAGTTAATTTTTATCGTGCACACATAATGTATTTTTTTTAATACATTGGTTTTCACTACTTTGGCCATTATAAAATAAATATATTTTGTAAAAGTGTGATAAATCTCACGGGCCGGAAAAATGTTCAAGACAGGCCGCCGGTTAGCCACCTGTAATTTAAATGTTTAATTATAAAAAGCTCTTTTTTCCCCCTTTTATCTTCTATTCATTCAGAAGACAAATTTTCCTGAGTTTCAGAAATCAAGTGGAAAATTTTTTTTTTTTTTTGTATAATTTGTTTTGAAGCCATTTAATGAATGCTATTCCCTTGTATTATCAAGGGTTATTTATATTTAAAAAATGTACTAACTTTGGGGTAAGAATTCTCTATTAATCTTGCATAGTGAGCATTTTTGAATTTTTAAGTAAAGCATCAATTTTTTTCTCATATAATTATGCATTTTTTTCTTCTTCTTCTAGGAAACAAACACATAATGGTGTCTGGAGATTTGCAAATTTTTGATGTAAAGCATTCAGATGCTGGAGAATATGTATGCGTAGCTCACAATCCTTTCTTAGCTGAAAACGTTACTGCGAGGAAAAAAGTTATTTTACATGTTGAAGGTATTGATATCCATTTTATGGATTTTGTAATGTCATATTGAAGTATTTTTAGTATTATTAATGTACAAAACTATATAAATTAAAAAAACTAAATGCTTTGTAATGAATGCTATTAATATTTCATATTTGGGAATTAATACCTCATTGTCATTATAAAATAATATGATAATACCTAAAATCACTCTTATTGTTATTATTTATTTACTATGCATAGTTGCTTATTGTAAAAATTTCAAAACATAATGAAGAGTAAATTAATTAAGTCGATTAATTTTACAAACAGATGCAAATAATTTTTTTTTTTAGTATGTGTGATCATCATATTTTAAATAAATTTATACTTCACTATTTTTATTTGGGAAGTTATTAATTTTTCTAAAATATTATGTGACTTTAAAAGCAGAATTACATAGTCACTTAAATATTGTCTCTAAAATAGAATCTTTATAGTATAATTAAAATCTTTAAAAGTATTTTAAATAGTCGATCTTTTCATTATTAGATAATGGGGATATCGTTTAAAAATTTTATTTTTAAATTAAAATTAAATGAGTATTTAATACACACACACACACACACACACACACACACACATATATATATGTGTGTGTGTGTTTTCTCAATGTTGGATTTTGGATGTTTGATAAATGTTTATTATTTTTTTTTAAATTGGTTAAAATATTTTTTGTAAATCTTGTTATAGTTTTTTTAATTTTGTACTTAATTAATTACTTATACTAAGCAGTAAGCAATTATAAAGAAAAAGTTTTTAAAGTATGTGGTTAGTTATCTTGTCTTTAAGGTATATATGAAATGAATAAAAATGTCTTAAAGGACTCAAACTAATGTTGAAAATAATGTATTTACAATTCTAACATTGTCAAATTTTCTGTTATAGAACTTTCTGGACCTAAACCTGTTGAAATCATCAAATCACCTCTGTCAACTGTATCAGTTGCATTAGGCACAAATATCACCTTAGAATGTGCTGCTACAGGGTATCCTACTCCTTCAATTACATGGAAGAAACAACATGAAGAGGAGCTTCCTGAAGATCGATTCCATCAATTTGGAGGTATATATATTTTACTTTTAAGCAATAATATGCAAGTGTATTGTGACCATAGATCATGTGTAAAATTGGCAAGTGGTCAAGTCAGACTGTCAAAATTAAAAACAATATCATAGCAGAGTAAATGCCATTTTGAAGATAATTTAAGTGAAATAAAAAGAATTTTTAATAATTAAAATTTTTCATTACACAATATTAAAAGAAAAACTACAGGAAAAAAATTTCACATTTGTCTTCCCCCTTTCTAAGCAATTTTGCACTGCATATATTTGACTAGTACCCTAACAAATAATGGATTTGTTTCTGCCATTAAGACGAATGTTTACCATTACAAGTATAATATATAGAGCCGAGTGCATTCTATAGAATTTGGCATAAATATATTTTCAGAAGGATTTGAAAACATCTTGATTGAAAACATTTTTTTTTTAAAATTTGATTCTAAAAAAACTAATTTGATTTTTTTTTATCTAATTTAATTAGCATCTCATTTTCAATGTTTAGTCATATTCTAGGTTTTTTTAAAGATATTTTTGTGATATCTGTTTTAAAAGTATAACACAAAATATTCTTTGTACTATAAAATTCAGAATTTTTAGCATATATATTTTTTTTTAAAGATCATATCCAAAGCATGAATTTTGAAATTTATATTTTTGAAGACATAAAAAAAAAAAAAATGATGAATGTTGTTTAACATACTTCAATAATCAGGAAAAGTAAATTATTTAATAATTAATTCAACATTTCATTATTTTTACCTGAAAATTATGGCAGGGTGCAAGAAAAAAAAATATATATATATATTTACAATATTGTTCATTTCAGGCGTAAATTTTCAATAGAGCAGAATTAGTTTTCTTTTTATAAACGAAAAGCTTTTTAAAAATTGGGATAATTTTTATTCATGAAAAATATTCATTACTTTTTTATATTGCATATTTTTCAAATTGTCAGCATATATTGTGTTCCCCTTCCAAAAAATTATGAGGTTTTTTTTGTTGCTATTTAAAAGAAAAACTTCTTAAAAGTATTACTCTTTCTTCATATTTTATAATTACATTTATAAAATTTTAATTTCCACAATTATTGTTAATAACTTTATATTGAAATAGTTAATATAATTAAAAAAGCATTTGATCTATGTTTTTTGTTATTCTTAGGAAATCTTCTTATAATTGGTGTAATGCAAGGAGATGATGGCACATACAGTTGCGAAGCTGAAAATTCTGCTGGCCAGAAAGAAGTTAGAAGTACTGAATTAGAAATACAAGGTAAGCAATTTAGTTCTGTTTTCATGATAATTATAATTAAGAGATTTAAATGCTAATTTCTGAAATTTTATTTTCTAGAAACACCTAAAATATTAAGACCTCTGAAAAGTGTAAGTGTTGAAGCTGGGAGCAATTTGACATTGTCTTGTCCAGTTCGAGGACACCCAAGACCTATCTTGAAATGGTTTCACAATGGAAAAGAAATAGTCAGTGATGCCAAAAGTGAGTCAAAATTATCTTTGCTATTTATACCATATGACTTCATAGATTTGACACAAACTCACGCTTACATACATACATACATGCAGGACAAAAACAAAGGAAAATAGAAAGGGCAATCACCACCCACAGGTAGTTGGTGGTTTTTTGCCCTACCAGCCCATATTTGAAATTTGTGCATGTGATCAAACTTATGACCCACTTAGGTTTAATTTTTTTTTTAAATATTTAATATATCGATGAATCAATGCTAATTTTATTATTCACCTGAATTTATTGATTGAACAGCTTTTTTTCTAGTTTAGTTTTATTAAATATTCAACAAAATATTGAAGTTGAAGTAATCAATGAGATAACAAAAAGAGAAAAAGATTGAATTTTTAATTTATAATTTGTTTATGCAATTTTTTTTTAGAAATTAAATTTTTATGTTTTGTGTGTAATATTTATTGGTTTGAATGTTCTTTTTTTTTTAAATGTATTTTAACCAAATGAGTGCAATATAAAAATTATTGATAAAATAATTAATATTTGAATTTTACTCTTAATATGCAATTTCCTGTAATAAATTATATACCTCATGTGTCCTGCTATTTCAGTAATATCTGATGACCTGCTTACTCTTGGTACATATATCTGCTCTGGCTTATTTATATTGTGAAATTTATTATATTTATTTAATATTTATAGATATTTTTACAAAAATATTCTTTTACAATTAAGGGACATTTGTACCAAAAGTTGTTTTTATATATTTCCAAAAAAAAAAAAATAATAATAATAATAAATAAATAAATAATTTAGAGTACAAGTTCACATTCAATATACTGTTCACTGTACAGTATTGTATAAAATATACAGTTAACTTTTCTGGTGTTAAGCAATTTTTTTATGTTGCGATTTAAAAAAAAATATAAGAAAAGGAGCAAGTTATTAACTCTACTGAATATTGCTGTTTAATGAATTGAAAACGTGTTAAAAAAGAGATGGAGATGGGGGAATTTTCTGTGACTTGTACAATATATACATATATTATACAATATATCCCAATTTATATATCACAATAGATTTTTTTAATTTTGGTATATATTTGTAGACTTTTGTGGTTATGAATTAAGTTTTTCAAATTTTGAATGTATTAAAAATCTATTTTCATTGAACTAAATTTTTATTTTTATTTAAAAGATGTTTTAAAACTACAACTTCACTAATGAAATAAATCAAACTCTCATAACTGACATTAGAAGCATTTAAAATAAAACAAAACAAAAGCTTTTTTGCATTTCTCTGTTATTTTTAATAAAAAAAAGTTATAAATGTCATTTGAATCATTAAAATAATATTAATTTATCAGGTAGTTACTATTATTAAATGAAAAACATTTAGTTGTTTTTCAGTTCATGAATTTAGTTGAAACTTCATAAATTGCACATAAAATCACAATATATTATTTTTCTGTTAATAAAATGTTCTTAACTAAAAATTTTTTTTTTTTTGAAAATAAATATTTTTATGGAAAGTAGTTAAAATCATATCTGGAAAAATTAAGGTTTTTTTTTTTTTTTAGAAAAAAATTTATTAGCAAATTTAAAAAAAATCATTTATTAATTGTAATATTTTTATACCAAAATATTATTTATTTATAATGTATTTTGTATTTATTATTAAATTTCAATTAAATATAATTGTTCATATATAATGATTTAATTTCAATTTTCAAAATGTTATATTTTCTTTATTAAACTGCTAAATTATTTTTACTTTGACACAAAGAGTATTCAATGTATTAAGTACTGTGCTTATTTTTGTAGAAGCACATATACATCTTCAAAATATTGGAGCTAAACATGGTGGAGTATATCAGTGTTTTGCTACCAATGCACTGGGTACAGCGTACGAATCTGCAGTTGTGACTGTTACCTCTGGAAATGTTACAGTGATTGATGAGAATGATTATGATGGTAAGAAAAATCCAATTTATTAAAGAATGACTTCCATAAATATTTTGAATTCTGGATTTCATTTATTATTTTCTTCATTAGAGTACTTATTAAAATGGGAAAAAATATAAAAATGGATTTTGTTTTGATTTATCCTGTCAATATATAACAGTAGTATAATCTGATCACATGAAAAATTGACAAGCAATCAAGTCATGTGAGTTAAAAAAAAAAGCAGAGCCATATGGGAGGGATTTTAATTGCAATAAAAAGAATTTTAATTTTTAATAACCAAAATTGTAGATTACTTGATATTAAAAGAAAAACTAGATGAAACAAAAAAGCACACAAATTATTGTACTTTTATTTTAAAGCAGCTTTGCGACTGTATATTTGACTAGCTCTTCTAATAAGTAATGGATTCATCCATTTTTGCCGTTATACCAGATGTTTACCATTACACGCTGTGATCAGACTATATAATATAAAAAATTAAAAGTAATGAAAAAGTAAATGAATAAACGAGAATACAATTAATTTAAAAAAACAAACAAAGTTAAATGAAAGATGTTTCTTAGATTTCATCACTAATTTGAGATATGAATTCTAATTTTTGACATTTAACAATTAAAAAAAAAGAAAGAAACAAGAAGATCGATGTAAGTCAATTTTACATGTCCTTTTTTATTATGAAAATTACTCATTTTGAACCGGATTATAAAGCTTTTAATATTTATAAATTATGTCTTTAATGTCAGATATAATAATATTATTTTTAAATCTCAGATTATGATACAAATGGCACTCCTGTCCCAAATAATGATGAAGTGATTACTTCTCATAACGAAGATATAGAAGAAGATGGTAAGAGCGATAAAGGAAAAGACCCTTCTAAATCTAAAGGTAAAAAGGGCCATAAGAAGAAACATCCAAAAGGAGGTATGTTTAGATAATTTATTTAATTGTATTAATTTCTCTTAATTACAGGAATGTATTAAAGTAACATTTGACTGATAAAATTACTTTTAAAATTCTATGAATAATCATTTTCATTATTCTGGTTTTAGGACCAGGATCATATTTTTATCAAGTAAATTAAAATATGAAGATAAAAAAGTGCTTTTATTTTATTATTTTTCTCTAATTTAGAAGCTGTATTATTATTTGAACCATTAATCTGCTAATCTATTGACAACTTTTGATAAGCCCATTTGATCCTTTATAAATGAGGAAGGGGTAATTTTTAATTCTGTTAATCATACCAAGTTTTATTTCAGGTTCTTTAATGAATTGAGTATATTCATACCAACTACATTCTTTAAATTTTCTGCAAACCATGCTTTTTTTCTAATACTGCAATAATATTAAAAACCAAAATGATACATCATTTATGAGAGAATTTATTTTTATTAATTCCATCTCCTAATGAATCTCTTTCTTTCACAGTGAAATTGATTCCACCTTCTAAACCTGATATTTCTCGTCTGTCCAACACTTCAGTAATGGTAAGATGGAGTGTTGGTCATGGTGGCCTTCCAATCAACTTCTTCAAAGTGCAGTACAAAGAAGTTGGGAAAAGGAAATCTGACTGGATGACCATCGATGAAGATATTGCTGCTCACATTCATTCCTATGCTGTTACTAATTTGGACACAGGTAATTATGTGATTGGATGTAGAATTTTAAATAAAATAATAAAATGCTTCTGTTTTATTTAAAGGTATTATTTATTAAATTATTTAAACAAATATTATGTACAATATTTTTTTGATTTGGAAAAATTAATACTAATTTATTGCAAAATTTAAAACAATTAAAAATAAAAATTTTCAATTAATTTGAATCTTTACTAAATTTCATCTTTTAGATAAATGTACCTGCTACGTGAAAAAAATTTGTTTGTTCAATTAATAATTTTTTATTATTTCTTTTTCTTATAAGAGATAAAAATATTTATTGCCAGAATTTACTGAAGAATTTAATGTATATTCATATGAAGCTGTTCGTATAATTAATCTAATATTAACTCAATTGTCAACACTTAAAGAGTCACACTTGCTCATCAAATCGACACTTCGTGTCACACTTGCACATCAAATCAATATTTAGAGTGGTTCTCGTTGGCTTTGTATAAGTCAACAGATACTTTAGATCTTAATCTGGTGTTACTGTTTATTTAAAGGGCGTATAAAAGTGTATGTAGAGCATCTCTACATTCTTAGCATTCACGGTTCAACCACTAGAGAAAATATTTTTGAAGGAATTGAAAATGTTGTTCAGAAAAGCAATTTGCATTGTAAAAATTAAAGTGCATTGCTACTGATAGTAACAAAAATGTATGGAAAAAAATAAAAGGGCTGTTTGTCTTGTATTAAGGTCATAGAAAATGACTGTTCAAAACCATTAATTGTATATTGCATCATTCATCAATAGTCTTTGTGCAGAAAATTGTTGGATGTGAGAAATTTTAAAGCCAGTTATGTCAATTGTTAATTATATCACATCTCATGACTTCAATTATTGTCAATTCTGTGAGTTTATTAAAGAGAATGTAGAAAATGACTTGCCATATTGTACCACAGTATGCTGGCTTTATTGGGGAAAGTTCTAATGCAATTTTTCAAATCTGAATAATAATTGAAATCATCTTAAATGAAAGCAATTTTCCTCTGGATAAGTTGCTATCGAAATTATCATTCTATACTGATTTAATGAAGCATATGACTCTCCTTTATTTTGGAATTACAAGTAGAAAATCAGCTTCTGCTTGATTTATACATTCATATTATACCTTTTTGACAAAAATTTCTTTTGTTTCAATCCAAAAAAATATTTTACCATTTTAATATATACCATTTAGCAGTTGAAACATGGGCTTTAAAAATAAATTTTAAATCTCGTTTCAGATTTTGATACAAATGCAAAAATATCAAGATTTTTCAAAATCCTTTTAATGCTAGCATAGAAATCCTTGCCCTAGAATTTCAATTGAAATTATTGATTTACAGTGTAGTGATATTTTAAAGAAAAAATATTTAAACACATTGCTAGAATTTTATTAAAGTCTTCCATTTACACAGTTTGGCCTGTTGCATAAATTTTTCGTGACTTTTTTTTCTGCTTTTTGCAGTTGTTTATATATGTGAAAAAACATTAAAATAATATTAATTGACATGCTGAAGCATGTCAATTAATATGTTTCTTAATTTGTCATTCATCTGATTATTATTATGATTTACTCGCAATTGTAAATTTTACAATGTAGTTAGGTTTTTAGACCTTTAAGCACCATAATTTGGAGACCTCTGTTTTAAATAATACGTTTTTAGAGAGAATTCATAGTAATTCTAATAATATTTACTGCTGCATTATTAATTAAAATGTCTTAAAAAATTCTTATAAAATTTAAAAAAAAAAAAATTCCCATGTAACTGGATTTTTACTGCACAGAAGTTTTTGATGCTTGGCTCTTGAACATACATAACACATTACTCTGTATAAAATATTTGAACTAATAATTTTTTTTAATTTTTCAAGTATTTTGTAAGTGACAATTAATTTTCTTTTTTCATTCTAATAGAATGTATAATTGAAAATATAATATAAGAAATGTTTTAATTGGTCTACCAAAATTAAATTGACATTTATTTTTCCAGGTGGGGGTTATCGTTTTCGAATAGCTGCCGTGTACTCTAATCATGATAATAAGGCTGGCCCTACTTCTGATAAATTTGTCCTCTACAAAGATCCACCCATTGAAAAGCCATCCATTGGACCCATCATTACCTATGCTGAAGCAGTCAGCCCTTCTGCTATTACTCTTCATTGGGAGGTTTGAATTGATTTATACTTTCAAATTCTTTTACCTTATAACTCTCATAGCAAAAAAATATTTATCGATGTAATGGGTTTACTGAATAACAGCATCAATAAATTGCTAGGTTTGAATCCCAATAACAAAATCAAATGGCTATGAGGAAACAATGCTAACAATATTACTTAGTATACATTAATCATCCTCTCATTTTCCTAATTTTTAGTATTTTCTTATTGTTGTATTTTTGGTTGTAAAGATGTTTAACACTAATCTTTTAAAATTGTATAAGTTTAACATGTATGCATGATCAGTTTATAGTCACCAAAAAATCTTTTCTTTATTTTTAAGTGGATAGTTAGAAAATTGGACTCTTTAACAAATAATAGATTTTATGTACATATTATTTATAGCTGGATTTTAGAAAATTTGTTCTTTATTTGAATATAAACAGTTAGATAAATTTTGAAAAGAGTTGAAACCTATTACATATTTATATTGAAATATTTTTATATTATAAATAAAAAATGTTTTGACTTTATAAACTGCATGTTGCCTATAAGAATTAAGAAATGGTAAAAATTGCTCATTTTGCTTTTTTTAAAAAATTTCTAAAAAAAAAAAAAAAAAAAAAAAAAAAAAAAAAACAAATTCGTCTTTATTTTAAGGTAACTTTAATATCAATTTTTAAAAGAGATTGCAAATTAATATTTTTTGATAATTTTTTTTTCTCCCATTTATAGTATAACGAAGTCGATTCTATCACAGTCGAAGGATACTTCATCCATTATCGTGCAGTTCATACTGCTGGAAAATACTTAAAGGTTACAGTATTAGGAGCTAATACAAGATCTCATATAATTTCCCATCTTTTGCCTGAGACTGGATATGATATAAAAATGCAGTGTTTTAACATTGCAGGAACTTCAGAATTTTCCAATATTTATACTAGCAAAAACTAAAGGTATTAAATGTTTTTATTAATGCTTGTAAAATAATTCTTAATTTATTCATATAAATGATTTGCAATATCTTAAATGATGTCAATGAATCCCACATTTTTTTTTTTTTCAAATTAAAAAAAATTTTTTTTTTCAATAGCATTTATGATTTAATCAAATTAGTTTTTAATTGAAAAACTCAAAAGTTCAACTTTTCTTTGTATGCGTATATGTTGAAATTACATCTGAATTTACTTTTTAAAAATTCTTATTACCTTATTATTATAACTTTTTGTTTGATATCATTCTGATATGTTTTTATATTTTATGAGATTTATTACCTAAATTGAAACATGTTTTATTGTAAAAATCAAGATTCTGCCCCTGTCATGTAGTGATAAATAAAATTCCATTATTTAGTAGCAATAAATATTAATGCCTACAAAAAAAAAAAAAAAAAAAAAAAAAAAAAAAAAAAAAAAGCTGGGAAAAAAAAAAAAAAAAGAAATTTGTGTTGATTGGATGACCCTCTTTTCTACCCTATTATAAATAAACTTAGATTCTATATTAACATAAATTCATGTCAAATTTTAAATAAGTTTTCATGTCATACTCATATTATAAATGGATATTTTTAATATTTCATTTTTATCTCATTAGCTTATCAACTATTTCTTTTAAAGCCTAAATGTTGTCACTTTTAATTTTCTAATTTCAGCTTCTGAAACTTATGTTGGCCCTCAAAAGAATCGAAATAGTAAGTCTTATCATGACGATGATATCGATACATCAGCTACCCAGCACATATCATCTCAAAATACCAATGGAAATCCTATGATTTTTATAATTGGAGGAAGTGTTGTTGTGGCAATAGTCATAATAACCATAGTGGCTGCTTGTTTCATTGTACGACAAAAGAAGAATAGGCATCAAAATCCAGGTTAGTAAGTTTTCTAAGTAGTAAAATTTTAGTAATAAAAAATGCATATATTGACAGTAGCAACTAACATAAAGTTGACATATTTAGTTTTTATTCAATAAATTAAGTATTTATATAAAGATAATATAGCAATTAATATAATTTTTGGCAAAATGAAATTTTTGTTTAATTTGACATTGAATTTTGCTTTAAATATCAAATATGATTCCCATTTTGTAATAAAATGAAATGTTTTTTTTATCTATAAATATTTCATAGATTTCTCTAATAATGTTTCTAATTTATGAAGAAATACTTTTTCCTTCTCAGTTAGCTCAAACTCAGTTTAAATATGTATAAATAACATCATTAATATAAATATTTTATGTTGAAAAGGTAGATTCTATTTTTATGTAATGATTAGATAAGGCTATAAAAACATACTATATTATTTTAGATTAAATTTAAAAGAAGTCGAATTTTCATTTTTTTTTTTTTTTAGTTGAGAATGTTTTTGTAACTATAAATTTTAATAAATCCTTTTGAAAGAAAAAACCTAAAATAATTAAAAAAATAACCATAAAAAAATCACAAATCCTATTATATATTTTTCGTCACATGATTTAGCAAAATTATGTTTTTTTTTAAATAAAAATTTTATGTTGAATAAGAGCAAGTTACTCTCTTGTTAAATGTACTTGTTATTAATGTGATAGCTAATTTTTTTTTTTTTTTTTTTTAGATAATGGAACAGATCCTGAAAATCAGTTGAAAATAGGCAATGGGCATGTTCCCTCTAATGGTTATATAGGTGTTGTATCCAAAATGAATATTAATGTAAATCCTTTGTCTCGTCTTGACGTAGACAGTGCTGAAAAATTGGAAGAGGTAAATTTTTAGATAATTTTTTTTTTTTTGCTCAATATGGTATTGCATGTTATATTATGCACTTCTTTATACTAAAAGAAATTAAAAGTGCAATTCAATAAATAATCTAATTTAGGTTCTAATGACAATAAAATTTTTAGCAATGGCAATTCAAAATTTAAAGCAGGATTTGAGTAATAGATGTGATTCTTAATCAATAAATAACAATTAGATAACTACTTTTACATACTCTACAGTAATTTCTTTCTGTTAAAATTAAGCAAACCCTATAAATTCCTGATTTTTTTTCGTGTGTGTGTGATGTACATCTGTGAGCCTTGTGTTATATTAAAGAATGCCACAAATAGCCCATGAAAGGAGGACATTATCTTCTAAGAAGAGTTTTATAAATGCAAGGCAGTTATATATATATATATATCATAAAAGAGAAAAAATCTGAAAACTATCAGACAGTTCAGCTGTTTCTCGGATAAGATGTTACACATGCTGTCACAATTGACATTGAGTTTCTCATTTTTTAAGCAGTAATTGCAACAGATACCACCAAACCTTCTTGCATGCTGGCTGCTTATATTATCACTTAGTCAAGAGTTAGGTTAAATTTTTTGTTTATCTAACTTTCTACTGATTTTGTTTATCTGGCAAATGCTTGATGTAACAAATATGTTGCTGTAATGTTTTATTTTAAATTTAATTACATAAAATCATTATTTTTTAACAGCATAATTCATTCCTATATACAAATAAATGAATTAATTCTTATATTCACTTTAATACATTATTTTCCTTTATTTTAGTTGCAAGATATTGTTTCGAACAATAATGAAATTATTCGGCTTCAAACATTTGGCACTAATCAATTAGCTCAAGAGGAACCTTTATTAACTGGTATGGATTAACAGTCTTGCTTTATGTAACAAATCTAATTTTAAGTTTTACCATCTAAAGATCATTTATAAAAAGTTTTGATATTAAAAACACTCATTTTATTTTTATATTAATAAATAAGTCAATTTAATTTTTGATAAATCTTTTGTAATATTTTAATATTATCCAGGTAATTGAAATTCCTTTCTATAATCAACATTAAAAGAAAAAAAATATTCACTTACAATTCACTACAGCATAAAATATATAGACAACATGCACTTATGCTAATTGCTCTCATAAAAAACTATATGCCTGTAATTTTTTTGTTTTTAAATCTAGCCTAAAATTTTAAACTAACATTCTCTAACATAGTAAGCATTCTTGATTGCAAAATATTATTTAAAAAAAAAAAAAATTATTATTATATATTAAAGATGGCAATCAAAGATGTATATATATAAAAGTCTTGTAATAATAATAAACAATTTAACCAAACATATTCCATGGAAATAATTGCACGCCAATAAACAGACATTTGACACAAGATCAGATGCAATTTAAGGCATGTAGAGGGTAAATAAAAAGTTCTATTATACTAATAAAATCGGACTAGGGAATTATTTAAGTCACGTATGTGTAGCTCTTTAAAACATTTAATCTCTGAGATAATATCGTGTTTTTAAAACTTATGTCTATAATTTTTATTATCAACCAGATATTAAAATAATGGATGTTTTAGATTATTTCTATTTTTTGTCCATTACTAAAAATTCAAATAATATATTAGTAATTATATTTATTTAACGATCAGGAACATTTTTTCCTATATAAATAAATATATTTTTCATTTAATAGATGAGTGTTAAAATGTTTTAAAAATATATTGTACTAAGGATTAAAAAAAAAAAAAAAAAAAAAATGACTTTTAATTGTGTATTCAGATGCAGAAAGAGAATCCAGTTTGAATGAATGTAACAAAGCAACAGCTGTGATATCCCCTGGTAAGTGAAATATTAAAATGAAAACCATTAATTTTGTTAAAATTATATATAAAAAGCTCAAGATTAAACTTTGCAATAATTTCCACTTAACACAGATCGTATGGAAAATATTACTATCCCATATATGCAAAATCTTCCTATATTGTTTTCTTTCAATTTTCTAATCAGAGACTAATTTAATTTATTCATTCAAAAAAAAAAAAAAAAAAAACCTAAAATTGCACTAAGTTTTTTTATTATAAATGTTTTTTCCCTGTTTAATTGAATAGTTTGGCTTTGTTTTAAATATTTGGGTTCCTGATGGCCGAGTGACTAGCGCTCGGTGCCATAGGTTTTGGATTCAGTGTCATGCATATTTGTAGTGGTTCGGAATCCACTTTTAAATGGTATAATATGAGTGTTGGGCATAGGGCTCACAACCTTGCCCTGTAAACAGAAAACATCTGTATCAAAGACTTCAGTCCACCAGGGGCTGTTGTGCAGATGATGATGATTATAAAATATGGATGTTATCCACTTTGGCAATGATTTTTACTTTTCTTTGTAGTTTTTGCATAGGATAAAAAGTATTTTTAGGTAGGTAAATGCTTTACACAACATTGCTTTGCCTTGTAATATTTATAATTTTTTATAATGAAATATTCTCTAGCAATGCATTGGGCTACTGATTTTGAGATTTGCATCCATTTTCATTTTAAGTTAATAGTAATATCAATTATTTGATTGTATATAAATGACCTTGATATTTTTTAATAATTGCTATATTTAACTTGTAATCATATTAAAAACAAAAAAATTAATTTAAATAGATAAAATGTTTAAAAAAACATTTTATCTATTTAAATAATTTAAAAAAATTAATTTAATGTTAAAAATTTAAATTAATTTAATGTAATTTAATTATTTTTTTTACAGGTAATTTAGACTCCTGTACAGAATTGCCGATAGAACTATGATAAATTCTTAACCTAAGCGACTATTACCACAAAGTAATTTTACTTTATTTAACTGAACAACTATTATTATTTTTTTCTACGGACAATCCATTGCCCTGCGTGATAGCAAATGTGTACATAGGCAGTTAACTAGGAGCTTTGAGATTAAGAAAAAGCTGGCAGCTCAAATATTTGTATCTATGTAGATATATTTTATACACATTCATTTTCATATGTAAATAGTACTTAAGGTTTTTTTTCCTTTACATTTCTTAACGTGGCAAAGATATTTATTCATTTTGTGGATAAAAAATAGTGTTCATACAATTCCAGGAATAGGTATACTGTGGACTTCTTGAATTTTTCTCAGCAGCCTTATTGCACAGACATTTTCGACTCCCTTTCTATCAAGTCAAGGTCGACTTCATTTATGCTGTCAATTGATACTTTGAAAAATCACTCATTGTATTTAGCACTAAAAAAAGAATAGAGCTGAAGTTGCAAAAACATTATTTTACTGACAATTCTTGTCTGCTTCACAACATTTCTTGTGTATGATAAGACATTTGTGGACACATATAGTGTATAGCTATTTTGACATACTGTAACGTAATATAAGCAGCATTTATAAACCCTCGTAAAATCGAAATGAGTGATAAAAATGTCAATTTTTTAAAATTTTTTATCAATGATATGTGAAATTTTAAAAAGTATACCAGCTTTCTGCAAGGAGAAAGAGACAATGTTATTTATCTCATCAAAAGTAAAGCAGTGGAAAAACAAATGTATATTGATATTAAATATGACATCTATGGATTCTATGTTTAGGATATAATACAACCTACTCAAGGCAACTATTCAATTATATGAATGTTAAAGCAAAAGAAATCATTCTCACATGCTCATAATTTTTTTTCTTTCTTAGCATTGAAAATTTTCTTATTCTTAATTGTGCCAAATATATTTTCTAACAATTAAGGGCATTATATTAAATTCAATTACATTTTTCTTTGATTTTGAAATCATCAAAGTAACTTTGTAGCATAAATATATCTTTTCTGAGAATTTGCTTTGAAATGAGTGATAAGCCACAAAATACGTCCATTTTTTGGGAAAGACAAAGATGTTTTGTCTTTTTCACACATCCTTTTATAAGAACTATTTTGAAGGTTAGCTTAGGATTATATTGAATATAATTTCACTTTCAAAAAGCTAGCATTTAAAAAAAAAAAAAAATCTTATATTTCATTTAGTTGAAAAATTGCATTTGTTTTTTTCAGACAATTCGAATTATTACAATGTATAAAATGTTATATTTTATTTTTTGTAAATAAATTTTTGTTATTTTAAACTTTCATTGTTGTGCATTAATGAATTAAATCATTAGAACCAAGTAAATAACATTTAAACTCTTTAAGCACATAAATTCCATTTTTGAAATGCATGTCACAGGGCAAAATTCTAAATGTTGGGCTAATTAATTTGAATAAAATTATATTATTAAGAAAAGAAAGCATGTGGGATAGTTTTATCAACGTCCGTTTGTAAATTAAGGAAATTTTGAATGTTAAAAAAGTGAAAACATTCATTTATACTGCAATCAAAAATATGAATATACTAGGACATATAACCCAGCGTTGCCAGCTTCAGAAAATAAAGTTTACAAATTATTTGATATAAAATAGTTTTTATATCAGAGATAAGATCCTTTTTTTTTAATGTTCAAATTGAATCAATAAATTATTTATTTAGTATTGTAGAAATATTAAGGCATGCAATATATATATTCAAAAATGCTGGGATTCAAGTTGTAATACCTTTGTTTATTTTTATTTGTAAAAAAAATAATATGCAGTTATCATGCAAGTTATATTTATTAGTTGGAGTATGATAGTAAAGAAGAATTGTAGCCTTTTGAATGTTATCAAGAGTTTTCTGGGAATGAAGATGCCTTCTTTTTAGTACCATATATTTTATTACTACTCTATGGCATAGTCAGTTTTTGCCAATCTTACACTGAGAAAGCCTCCCCCCACCTCTAAATTGGCCATTATGGCTATCAAATTTCGAAAGTTTAGTGGTGAATTCTTTGAACTCAATTATGGTAACCTAAAAGAATTGGTAATATACTTTAGGTTGCAACATTGGCGATTTCTTGAGAAATACAGGAATCTAGGATGAAACAGGAACATTTTTATTGGTAAAATGGTGATCAAATTTATTTTGTCAGCCTTTCTATGAATAGTACAACAACATAAAAAATAATGCTGACCTCACAAAGTTGGGTAGGGGGTAATATCTTAAAACGAAATTGTATCAATATTTGTTCAGATCTAGGTTTTTATATTAGTATCATCCTTGCCAATTTGGATATAAATTATGGTCGTTTTTAAGTGGACCCACACAAACTTTGAGTAATATACACAGATTACAGCATTTAACATGAGAAAATCAAAAACAAAAACAATCGCATCATATTTTCTACTAATGTTATTTTTAAAAGGAATTTTTTTTTTTATTATCTACAGAACAATATAAATATATTTTAAATATTGACAGTAGCATTATGTTTTTAAAATCAATTACAATTCTAAATTTATAAACTAATTCATTTTTAAGTAAGCTAAACTATTCAACAATATCTAATCTTAAAATGTCAACATTTAATTTTTATTTGTAAATTATGACATAAAATGAATGTTTTAGCACAACTGATGGATTATGCAATTTATCAGAAAAAGTAAAACCAATTAATTTGAATAAAGATTATGGGCACATGCCAATTCTTTTGATTCAGCTGTACTGTTCTGTTAAATGACATTAACTAAATTCATACCTTTTGTTTTTTTTTTCCCTAGTAATGGTGTCAGGTTTTATAATACAGATATTTCAAGTTTGATAATTTGCACCGGGCTTATGAATTGTTGAAATTAATGATAGGCACAACTATCATGATGAAATTTATAAGTCAAAAAGTATTCCCTAATAATGTTAAGAAATTTTTTTTAATTCCAGCCCCCTAAAAATTCTTAGTATAAAAAGGAGATATATCAAAATATGAAATGTAGTTAAAAATAAATTCAAATCACAACTATAATTGCATTCCTACAATTTAATTAAATGCATGTTAATTCAATTGATAATTGTGGTAGATATCACTCGATGTTGTCACATGAAAATACATTTTCATTCAGATCAATATCGTAATATAATAGATGATATAAAAATATTGAAAATTGTTTATTATAGTATAATAGAAACTCAATCTACAATAAATCTTATACAAAATTTACATTCCTGAGATGTATCACTGTAAGATTGATTTCTACTCAAAGATAAAGGAGATCTTTTGTAATTTTCTGTTTTTTTCAATTACGAGAGATTTATGTATTAGCAAAATAAATTAATTAATGATCAACGTTTTCACATACTTTTTAAATTATAAATGTGTCAAATAAAATTATACATTCCTTAGTCTTTAATTTGGAATAGGCATCTCCAAACTTTTGCTTCAACGGCCATGCAAGTTAATAATGCGCCATCTTAAAATAATGCAGCTTTTTTTTTTTAAATCAAAAATTTGACAGCGTTCTGTTTGGTTTATTTTACATGCCTAATTTTTAATGATTACAATCCCAAAAGGAACTAGATAAATAAATCAATTAGAATTTAAAATTTTTATCTATTTAAATTATCACCTTTTGTTTAAAATTAGTGAATATTTGCATTCTGATAGAAAAAAAAAAAATTGGAAAATTGTAGAACATTCTGATAGTTGTAGAACATTGTGTGAGAGAAGTTATGTCTTTTGATCAAATATATTCTTAGCAATAAATACTTCTTATTCTTAGTAGTAAACACTTCAACTGAAATCTAATATTCTTATTACGTTGAATTCCATACACTTTTATAGGTGTACAATTTTATGTTTGTTATTTATTTTCTTATAAATCATTTTCAAATATTAATCTGGAATACAGAAACACCATAAGCTAATATGGTTGAGACTCACGGTACTGACAAGATAGCTTTAGACCAGGGATGCATAGAGATCAAGAGCAGCATATGTTTGGTGCACAAATAAAGTTTATTTCTCATTAAAAAAATAACTGAAAACATGGTTTTGGCGAACCCGTAAAAAACAACAAATATTTGTCAATAATAATGTAAAAAATTATTAGAGTAAAAAGAAAAATTACAGAGGGTATCCAATCCAGCTTTAAATAACATTCCTGTCTCCTACTTTACAATAAATTAGAATAAATTAATAAAAAATACATTTTTAAACATAACAAAAATATTTTGTTTAAACCAAAACTATATGTTCCATATTTTAATATTTCATCAAAATCTAAATTTTAAAAAATTATCTATCAACCTATTACCTGCAACTTTTTATAGTTACATATGATGGGGGTGTATTTTAAATTATAAGGAGCTATTTAAACATTAAAAAAAAAATTTATCAACAGTAAAGCTTTTACTTCATAATTAAATCCTTTTATAGTCAAATTAAAAAAAATATATGAAGTTTTTAATCACATACATACAATTAATGAGTCTTCGATTGTCTTTAAAAATTATCGTTCATAATGTTATTCACCCCTAAAAAAGGCAGCTGTAGGATGCATACATCCCTAAAAGAAACACCATATGTCCCCCGTGGTCTGTGCATTCTTGTTTTTGAACATATAGGAGTTTTAAACTTACTATTAATTCCATAAGTCGGCATCTTGGTAGGCTTTGTTATAGAACATGAACTTTTCTCACCAAGGAATTCTCCTTCCTTTATTTGTAAATAAACATCCCCTGTGGCTTTCATCAGCTTTAGAAAGTACAGTCAGCATATTGTTGACACTAGCTTCAGCTGTGAGTGGGGCACTTTCTCCACCCATGTCAGTTTTCACCCAACCTGGATGCAGAGCCATCACAAATATATTAGAAGCTTTCAATTCCATTGCAGCAGATTTGGTTACCATGTTCAGTGCTGTCTAAAATAGTTAAATATTTAAGTCAATTCCTACTTTTTTTCACTATATTGCAGAAAGTCCTTTATAAATAATTTTCATTCATTTTTTTTTAAGTTTATCTGCTGCCCTCTATTGGTAGATATATGCAACTTAAATCTAAAAAAAAAAAAAAAAAAAAAAAAATTAATTAATTATAATTAATTACTGAATTAATATTTGAAAAAACTGTATTAACATCCAGTGTCATCCACTACAAGTTCAAAAAAATGTATTTGAACTTGAGTGGATGAATAAAAAGTATTTTATTAACGATTGAAAATTTGAACAAGATATATATAGGGAGAATGTGAGCTAATGGAAGGAATTGAAAAAAAATGGTCACAAAATTGCAAGATTTAATGCAACTTTATAAGTACATTTGTCTGATTTAGAAAAACTTACATTAAAAGGATTTCCATTAATATTTCACAAAAGAAAAATATTGGTTATAAAAAAAGATTTAAAAAAAAAAAAAAACATGCTAGTTAATATTATGAATGATAGTTCTAAAATACAATCTAGTATTTATAAATTAAATTATATGTATACAATTGTAAAATTCAAATTTTTTATAATTTAACTACATATAAAAAGAAAGTATTAAAAGTATTGTTATTACAAAACAATTTTGTATGTTAATTTATATATATAACTACCTATAACTTAAAATATACATCATAATTTTAAAAATTATTTATAATTAACCAGATAATTGCTGATTAATTATTATTTATATTTTTATGTTTGAAATCCATAGAAATAAAATTTAAAAATTCACTATTCTTAATTAAAGTTTTACTGATCACACATAAATGAGAAAAGTTAATAATGAATTTTACTGAGCAAAAAAAATGAAGTTAACTAAAATATAACGCTGTTCATATCTTTAATGTACGTTCAAATACTAACAGTGAAGAATACTCTAAATTTTTTTTAGACATTAAAAAATAGTGTCAAGGTCATTTAAAATAATGTTATTGCTAACAAAATAATTTTTAAAGCATTCAAGAATGCATATTCCTTATAAAATAAACAGATAGTTTTTAAAATAGTATGTAATAATAAACATTAAGGTGGAATGTGGTGGTACAACTTTCTTAAAAGTTTAAAAAAAAATGCTTGTTTTTACCATCAAGTGAAATTCCCTAGGTAATTATCTATTTTCTAAATATTTACCACTAAATAATTTCACAGTTAATATTTCATAAAAACCTGAAAGTAAACTTAATACAATAAAGTCTAAATTCTAAATGAATTCAGAAACATTTATAGATAATATTTTTTTAAGAGACCTGATTGTTGAATGAAACATTTTAATTATAACCTTCATTTTAAAATTTACAATTACTCAGATCATAAAAAATGCCAGCTGCTTAATATAAGTTGACGATATATAAGATTTAAAAAAATTTTAATGAAAAGAAGAACTTAACACAAACATTAAGTTTCCAATAAAGAAAAAATTCAGACTTACTTTACTCAATCTGTAAGATAAATAACCGCCATTGGTATTTTCTTCTACAGAGCCTAAATGAGCAGATATATTAAGTACAACTGATTTCCCAACTTTCAGAGGTAACGCATTTTCATCAGCCTTTTTCAACAGAGGTAGAAGGGCCTGAATAAAAATAAATAAATAACCAATTAAAGATTAAATTTTCTGATCACATTCACCGACACATTAATAAAGCTATCAGCTACAGCACCAGCATACGTTCTTATGTACAGATGAAGGATTTCATCCTGATATATCTTGACCACTTGGGGATTCCAGCCCTGAACCAAGGTTCTTCTGCCTCTATAATTTGTTTTTTACGCGCAACATATAATTGATAATTACTTGGTATTTTTATTCTTACCAGATCAGACCATGACAAATCACTCTCCAAATAAATCTTGGACTTTGGTTTTCTGATCATATTAAAAGTATGCACTGAAAATCAAAAGTCCAAGATTTATTTGGAGATGTCAGTGGTCTGATCTGGTCAAGAAAAAATGCATACGCATTTAGTAATTTTTGCATGATATGTTGCATGCAAAAACAAATTATACCGCAGTAGAATCTTGGTTTAGGGCTGATCAAATCTCAGATATCCATCAAACCTCTTGAGCAGTCACACTGATTTTCATGTATTCCTTTCAGGCAGCTGAGATATATTATGTATAGATCAACGATTTCATCCTAAGACCGTATGTTCGTGCTATAGGTGATGACTTTATTCTAATGGACAGTAGTGCAAGGCTCAATGAACTAGGCTTGTTTACATATATTTTAAAGATCATAGGCCAGTTTTAGCCTTACTTTTTATCATGTATATTTGCATTACATTTGCGACAAAAATGTATTATGTTAGAAATTATCTCACAGATAGTGAGGTAGACAAAATAGGACAGTTCTCAGTCTTCTTTTAGGGTCTTTTTAATGAGCTGGAACACAAACTGCTTTATGTACATTTTCATAATAATAAAGAAGTATATATATTTGTTATTTTATGAATTGTTTATTATTATAGTATTTTTTTCTTTTTCATTTATTTTTATTTTATTCTATATAAGAATAAACAAGTTTAATAAGATAATTGGATGAATAACATGCAGTTTTTTTCTTAATTGTAAGTCATTTTACATAACAGGCTAAGATTTGATTTATAAGATATTCTGAGGAAGCAATCTTTTATGAAAAGGAAATAATTAAGTTTTTTATCCTTTATTTGACATATTTCATAATATTGTTTACATTTGAAAATTTTAACAGAAGAAACAGAATACTAAACTATTTTAGTAAAAATACTTACTTACTTTTGTGAATAACAAAGGTGCTACTGTGTTGAGTTCAAAAGTATCAATTAAGCTTTTATGCTTTACAGATGTTAAAGTGTCTTTCAACATCATACCAGCATTATTAATAAGCAAATTGATGCCACCAGAGTTTGAGTGCTGTTGAATATTAGAAACTATTTCTTTATATCCATCAAAATCTGTCATGTCTAAATAAAATAAAAAGAAAATGTTAATTAATTCCCGAAATATGAATGCCATACAAAAATCACGATGGAAGCATTTTTTATATGTTAATAAAAAAGTAAATAGTACCAGCTTTAATGATCGTTACATTTTGGCAACCACTAGCAAAACTTTGAAGTTTCTAGAAATATATAAGATTTATATAAGGTGATTTTTATTATTTTTTAAACAGCACTTTAGCCATAACCATGAACTATTCTATTTAAAAACACTTTATTTTTTACTATTATTTTTATATTCACCTCTGCTCCTTGAGGATCTCTACACAAAGCAAAAACTTGAGGACTTTTAGAAAATTTTGCTAATTGTTTCACAAATTCTAATCCCAAACCTCTACTAGCTCCTGTGACTACAATATTTGCCATTTTTAAAATATATCAATAATTTAAAATCTACAAAATCTTTTTCAATCTGCACTTAATAATACAGGAAATCTAAAGATCAACATTTTATTACATAACAGAAGTTAAACTAGGTGCAAATATAGCAGAACACATTGTTTTACATTTTTAATGTTGCCAAAGGCAAATGTATTACAGACTAAATTCTGATGTTGAAAATTATCTTTAAAATGTTTTAAAAAAAAAGAGTGTCATATTTAAAAGATGAAAATTTAAATACATTTCAGCTAAAAGAAATGCGTAATTTCACTATATAAATGTTTTAATATTTTATTTTAGATTAACTTTCATGTTTATAAAGTAATACATTTTTTTTAAATTTAGAAAATCATGTTATAGGATTTATCATCAAATAAACCTGTGCATTCTTTTAATTATGGGATCAAAATAAATGTCTTTTTTTTTTGTAACATCTTAAAATGTTTTATTTTTGTAGAATCAATACAGTTTTCATAAGCAGAAAGCTACAAAATTGAAAAGATAAATTCTAAAAGATGACAGAAACAAAAACATTTTCTGTAACAATATGTCATTTGAACTAAATCGTGAAAATGCAAGTATAAGAATAACACAAAATATAAATAAAAATCATGATTAGTTACAAGGATATTTTACCCATATCTCTAATACGTACCACTAAATGTCTGCATAATGATGAGTATTCATACAAGTATAAAGTGCACAGCAAAAACCCATATTCTTATCTGTTTGTTTCTAAAAAGTATCTTTTATAGCCTATGTTATTTTTGGCTCATTTTCTGGCTTATTCAGAAAGTTTTGGGATATTTTTTCCAGGACTGACCTGAGTGTTAAGAAAAATTTTGTGAATCAGAGGCAACTTTTGAGATAAAGTTTTTGCTTTTACCTGCTATTGCTATGGGCTATTTCCTTTGTAAAAGTTTTCCCAACATTTATAAAGAGATCCTATTCTCAAGAATAATCCTTTCAACTGATGGCTTTGAAAAATAGTGACATAAGATGTTTTTAGAAAATATTTTTTAACTCCTTTAAATCTGTATGGTATAAGGAAAAATATTTGTTTCAATATACAGTTATTCGTTATTTTCTTGAATTTTGGAACGGTCTTTATATTAAAATATTATTATGAAGATTTCGAAACAATGTGATTCCGAACCACTACAAACATCAATGGCACCACGGGTCTCGAACCCGAAAGCTGTGGCACCTGCGCTAGACACTCGGCCATTCAGGCTGCTACAAGGATACCAGCGCATATGGGATTTTCATTGTTGAAGATATTTCCATTGTAGCCTAGAAACTTTGCTGTCTGTGAGTAGTAGTCTCTGGAGTTGAACGTTTGAATATGGCTGTGAAGCGTTGGTAGAGATTGTGGTATTCTTGTTGGGTGCATTATTTATATTGAAAGGGTTGTATGGGGATATTATGTGCATATTATTTATTTTCAAATAATTAATTTAATTTTGAGAACGTTTAATTTGATTTGTAAGAGGTGTAATTTGATTTGCAAAAGGTTTAAAATGACCAGCCAAATCTGTAGTATAGCCCGAATTGTAACTGAAGAGTAGAGGAGTTTTTAGTTTCCGGTGTAATGTCAAGGTCAAACTCTTCACATTTTCTCCAGACATATCTATATTTGCTATTGCTTTGCATATCTATCCCAAACCACTAGGTAGTGTGATTTTAGATGCAAGAAGCTTCTATTCATTACTACAATCACCGGCAAAGCTTCTGCTGTTCGAAAACAGTGATTGCAACGTAAATCACTGGTAGATTCGAACTACCCTCCTATTGCACTAGGGTATGTCCGGAAGCTAAAGCCTAAAAGATTAGAATATGTTGTTTTGGCATCAGTGGGACTCGTGCCTCACTTATTTATACCACAATTAGCCCATCAATCAGAGATGAAGAGAAGTCCTTGTCGTCCTAGAGTATTTTTTAAGTATAAAAGTAATGGGTAAGCTGCCATCAAGCAGAGTGTCGATGCGAGACGAGTATACACGCTACCACAATCGTCATCGTGGTTCATAATTTCTGAAAGCAGTGATGTCAATGGATTCGAATTTGAATTCTCTTGCATGTTAACTATGCATAACTGGACTACGAATTGAAGACTTAAACATTTGGTACTGGAATGATTGTTGCTTTGGAAAAAGAGATGCCGAATATGGGCCTGTTATTTCTTCTCACGGCTTGTGATTATCAAACGTTTTACGTTTGTGTAGAAAAATGTTCCCTCAATGAATTTAATTTGTGGTTCACTTCTAGCCTTCTTTGTAAATTACTGTTTCATGAATTTCGTGATCTCATAACTTTATTACCAAGAGCAATGCAGCAGTATGCACAGTGTTTAAAAATATTAACATGTTTCTGAGTATGAATAAACTGACTAAATTGAAAAAAAAAAATCTTATTAAAAGAAAAATCACACATGTCTCATTAAAAAGAAGAGCATACAATTTCAAGGGTTTATTTATCACTCAACGCAATTAATTTGGTTAACATAAAACAAAGCGTAAATCTTCAATCTTCCTATTTCCGTGAACTCGCATTAGTTTATGAACATTTGTGTGCATGTACTTGGCACAGATAATATAAAGTAGTCTTCATGCTACTTAACTTTCTTCATACATAATAAACATTATATAATTCTCTTAAAATAAAATTTTTAAAATTACTTAATGGATACATTTTTTTAAATGAAATGGATGAAGATTAAAAACAATTTCAATTTAGATTAAAATATATTTTACTAATTAAAATTACTGTAGATTTTTATTCAACTGAAATTTTTGTATTAGCTCTAAATATTTTATAAAATTAATAGACACAAACATCACAAATAAAATAAAAAGCAATTATAAACATGTTTATTAGAAATAGACTTAATTGATTAATCATATAAACTTTTTATTTTATTAACTATTTTATAAAAAAATTATTTTTTTTATTATACTAAATTTAAGCATAAAAACAATAAAAAAATTTTATGTGCAGGACGAACATCAAAAATATTTTTGCAGTAATTTAAATTTCAAGTATCATCTGTTTGAGGTATATTGTATCATGCATGCTTTACCTTACTTTCCTTTTAATATTTTTTTCTTTTATAGAATAATAGAGAAACCAAATTTCAATGATGTTCAAAGTTTAAAAAGAAATCACGTTAACCTAGATATTTATAAATAAAATAATAATTGAAAGTTTTCTTTAAAAATCTTTGCAGCATTAATTAAAGATTTGGTAGTAGTACATTCAATTAAAAATTGCAGGTGATATTAAAATAAAATCTTCTAAAATTTTTTCAAGTTTAGAATAAACGCCATTTATATATATATGTGGGAGAAATTCCATTACAGTTATTATAAAATTGTATTGGATACTTTGTGCACATATATAAAATACTTGTCATGTATTTTTCAATTTTTCTAAAGTCTTGGTTTTCTTTATTCAAAAGTGAACTATCATAGCAAAAGACCTCGCACTTTCTAAATATTTTAATTAATTCCTTACAACTGCCTAGACGAAATTCGCTTTTCTCCTAATTTGTCATTCAGCAACTGATTCCATTCTACATTTTTGATATTTTTCATTTTATAATTTTTATTAAATAAATAATTCTCTTTAAAAAAAAAAAGGGCATTTAATTATCTATTTTGCTTATTAACTCAAGGGCATGAGACCACCGCTATGTTTCAACATTTTACAAAAAGGAGCTAGTGGCCGCTACGCGGCCAAGGATTGAATAATCTACAATAATAGAAGTGAACTATTTGAAGTATATTATTTGCTTTGAGTTGTTGCAATTCAACAACCAGAATAATTGCAAACAACTGTGAAGATACTACGTAACACAGTTATCTGCTACAAATAGTAGATACTACTATTTTTAGAAGAATCACTACATTATAAAGTTGAGCAGAAATTTTTTTATATCAATAAAAGCGAATATAATAATGTCCAAAGAAATTGCAACGCCAAAATGGAGTCAGTTAATGAATATAATTACAGAATATGATATATGTAAAGCACATAGAATAACTATTACAAAACGGAAAGCCAATATATGATATGTTGATATATTTAGTATTTATGTGTCTATTTGTATAATTTATAAAATATCATCTGCGACATGGTAGGGGGTCTATATAAATTTGTGATGGCAATATTGAAGTTTTCATTCTTGCAGTTTGAAGCATTAATTGCATCACCACAATGCATTAATTGCAGTTGTACTTAAAGCCATATGAGTACTTGTGCTAAATATATCCAACATATTTTGTGGGCAAAAGTGTGTAGCAGAGTAGGCCGAAGAAGCATGAATGCTTGGTGGTCACAGAAGAAATGCTGAGCAACACATGGGATAAATTATTGCTAGTAGTTCTAGATATTGGAAGATAAATCCACTATGCAATCATTTGCAAGATTTTTGCTTCCAATATTTTATAATTGTAACATTGACTATGAAGTGATTCGCCGAAAATAAATGAGTAAATGAAATAATTTTATCGCAAACCACGATGCAGATGGCAGGTCATTTTGTATTGTAACCTTCAAAATGCTTCTGCATGGTATTTGCTAAATTGTAGGTCCCGGTCTAATTAGCCTAAAGTGTGCAAAAAATAGCCGTAGAGCGACAAACCAAACCAAACCAATCTGCATGGTACTTGCTGGTAAAGATCCAACAATGATGATCCAGCAAGAAACAGGTAAAGATCCGGCAGGAGGCTGGTAAAGATTAGGCTATCATGATCGGGCAAGTTACTGGTAAAGATTAGGCTATCATGATCCGGCAAGATACTGGTAAAGATCAGACAATCACAATCCAGCAAGAAACGAGTAAAAATCCGAAACTTATGATCCGGCAAGATGCTGGTAAAGATCCGGCAAGTAATTATTCGGCAAGATGCAAATAAAGATTCAGTAATCACGATCCGACAAGATATAGGTAAAGATCTGACAATCCTGATTCTACACATTGTACGTAGACATGTCGAAAATATTGATTTGCACCCTTTTAGAGTTCCGGTTTTTAGTTTTCTATATCATTGAAGTTGATGACGAATATCCTTTACAACAATTGTTCACCGTAAGTACTGATAGTTGCATCACAATCTTGGATTGTTGAACTGATGATAGGCTGTGTGGTTCATTACCATTATGAGCAATGTTTATTTTCTCCACTGACTTGTTTGTAGATTTAGATTTGAAGAACCTTCTATTCACTTAGGTACCTGACAAATGCCATAAGGTATTTAAATTGAGTGCTATTGCATTAACATCTTTCCCCCCAAAGTACTGAATTTTTAAGGTAAATATACCATATCTTCCCAATCCCTCAGCTTTTCCACTTTTGAGTTCAATCAGCTTCTTATAATGTTGTCTGACACTGTAGCAAGACATTATCAACGCAATAATAAATCAACTTTAATAGGCGCAGTGACAATGATTCGTTTTTCATGTCTCTTTTTTTTTTTTTCACACAAATAAAGTAAGACTTCAATCTCGCTTACGCTTGTACCCTAGCTGTATCAGCAGCGGAACTTCTGATCATTAACATCTGCCTTGTTGAATAATCCACTGAGCAAATATCTCTTTCTGAAAGATTTATCTGATAAGTATGTCTTGATAACTTGTCTTTGAATAACTGAATGTGCTATTGAGGATGAGAGGAGAAAATTCATTAATTTAATAAAGATGCATAATAATTTTATAGAAAATCATATATGCGTGATTGCATTTCTTTGGGGCACAATGTATTATTATTGGGAAGTTAAACTTTTTATTATGCATCCTGACTGGAAAAAGGAGAATTCTGGGATCCCTTCTTAGAAAAGGAAAATTCTATTGCATCCCTATAATCTTCTTCATTGCCACAACAGCCCCATGGTGAGCCAAGTCCGTCTGCCTACTGGCAAATTTTGAGACAGGAGATGTTTTTTATTTATTTATTTATTTTTTACGGGGTAGGGTTGTCAGCCCTACGCTCAACAATCATATTAGATCGAGACTTATTTGAAGTGGATTCCAAACCACTGCAAACATCCTTAGCACCGCCGGGATTCAAACCTCAAATCTGTGGTTTGGTTTGTCGCTCTACGGTCATCTTGCGCACAAGAGGGCTAAATAGTAAGGGACTTAAAGTTTGAAGTTGATTCCAAACCCCTCACAAACATCCATGCCCCCGCCAGGATTCAAACCTAAAGCCTGTGATCCCAAAACTTGTGATACCGAGTGCCGTTATTTACGTTTAGTTACGTTAGTATTTAGCGTCAGTTACTCGGCCACAGACTCATCGGCTGTTAATATCATTAAATATGGGAGTAGGTTTAATTATTTATTAAATTGGTTTTATTTTAACAATATATCTAAAGTAGGGATTTGTTAACTTAAAAAAATATTTACAATATTACTTATAATAGCTAATGATCAATTTCATTGAAATGCAACAGTGATTTACTATAAATATTTGATTCTTTTACTGCAAAAAGAGTTCACTAATGACCAACAACATTAGAATCTTGAAGTAGGAAATTTCTTTTTAAGATCTGACTTGGCTGTGGTAAATCAAAATAAATTATTCAAAAAGATTAATTCCATAAACACGTTATCAAGAAAAGAACTAAGCATTCGAATAGTTTTTGATTTCAAATTCTGAATTTCCTACCAGCCGGAGGCTACTTGTTAATAATTTTGAAGTTAATAAGAATTGAAGTTTGTGTTATTCATTAAAACTTTTACCACAATATTAAATTTTCGTTTACTAAAATATATTACTTTTCATCCAGAAGAAATATGTCCCACCCTTCTTGTGAATCAGCACCTCACGATTTGAGAATCATTGTGTTAGTAAATGTTATATTTTGAAAACAATTGTAAAAAAAATTTCCATTTAAAAGTAAACACAATTAATGTATTTAATTTAGTGAACAAGGTTAGTTATGTCTAAAAACCTACTACATTGCAATTAGAATGTAAGCAAAATTAAGCATAGTTGCATTATATTAAATATATATATAAAATAATATTATATATATATATAATATATATTGTTATATTTATAATATAATATTTATTATATATTAAATTTATATTATATATTCTGTTTGCTGTAAAAGTTGTATTGCTTCACTAAGACAACAACAGCAACAAAAAAGAATTCATGAAAATATGTTCATATAAATACCTTCATTCTACATGAAAAATTTTCGAGTCAATAAATGAATGCGAGGTGTTCAAAAGTTTCATAATTGAAATCCGAATGGCGCATAGAAGAGGGTAAATTCCAATTTTAAGATTTGAATTCCATTCGTGTATGACTTCATCTATGGGCCTGAATGGCCGAGTGGCTAGCGCACTGGAGCTCGGTACCACAGGTTTCGGGTTCGAGTCTCGGTGGTGCCATGGATGTTTGTAGTGGTTCGGAATCCACTTTAAGCCGTAGGACCCGGTCAAATATGAGCGTTGCGGTGGTATTGTTACTCCGCTTCCGTGGCTTATCTTCAAGTTACACGCTTACAACTTTTTCTATAACATCAAATCTACTGATTTTCATTCCATTCATTTAAATGACTCATAATTGGCGTATTCTATTCAAGCCAAATATAATCCTTTCTCCATTTATGCTAAATTTCAAAGCAAGTTTTCGAGAAATTATAATTGTATTCATTAGTTTCAGTCAATGGTTAAAAGCTCTATTGAATAACACAAGGTCGGTGATCAAAGTAATGATAAAAAAAAAAAAAACCATTCTTAATTAGAACTGACTTTAGAACCATTTTGACAAAAATGAGCTTTGAAAGAAAATTATCACTCGGTTAATTGATTTACGATCTCTTAATTGAATGTTACAAGTTTTCACTGAACCCAATTAACCGATGTTTCAGATTAAAAACTGAAACAGAAAGAAAGTTTCAAGTGAGGTCAGACGTCTTTGTTTTAAAAACACTTCTAAGCCTACCGGATATAGGAACCGGAACTAGCGGACAGGATAACGCGATATAGGAATTTTATCGTACACAAATTTACTAAATTAAAATTGTAAATTACACTTATTGTGGGTAAGTAGAATCATTATTTTTATATTAATCATAATTCTATTCAAAAGCAATAAATCTAAGAGATTTTAACAATTAAAAGTGGCATATATGCGGTGTAGTTAAATTATGCGGTGTTATTAAATTAGTATTCTTGAAAAGATAAATACATCACATTAACTAATGTGATGTATTTATCTTTTCAGGTACTTAAAAAAGTTAATTAAAACTTTCATAATTTTAACATTATAGGCTTTTTAAGATATTTATCACAGTGTATGTCTTAATACAATTGGCCAAATTCAATAGTGATGACGACGTAGTAATCAAAAGTATTCCAGGGACTGATGATCTGTCAATAAGTCTTGAGTACGTTGTATACAAGGAGTTTGTAAAGCAAAGTTATGGAGAATTTTGTACTCGTACTATTTTGGAGTTTAGAACGAATATACACATAGGTTTCCAATTGGACTAATTTGGAAAGTTAGGCCACCTGATTCTGTAGACCGCGAAAGAATGTGTTACATTACAGTCAAATGTTTACAAAATATTGAGATCGTAGGAAATTTGTCTGCTGAATAAACTGTGATAATAATTCCTAAAATATTATCTTAGTAACAATTAATTTTTGGTATCCTTGACAAATAAAAGTTTTAAACACCATATGCAATTCAAAGTGTTTTCTGTATAAAATGTAAAAGTTAATAAAAAGGCATTAATGGGTAAAATATAAGCCATTAATGCAACATAATTTAAATAAAATTCGACATTAATATCTTATATTTTATCGAACTCTAATTATAATGCTTATATTTTTAATGTTTTCGATAAGGAAATTTAAAGAAGTTTTTCAATTTAAAAATGCAGAAGATTTCTTCATAACTCAACATAATGCGAGTATAAAATTTTCTTTTTTACATCTGCATAAAATTTACATATTACGATATTCTTGGTGAATAAAACTGAATTCTTTAAGCATTTTTTAACTAATTTTAATTAGTTAAATAAGTTATCACATAAAGTTTTTAAATAGTTAAGTTTTATAGTGTGAGGGAAAATTCGTTTTATTTAATAAATTACTCTATTGATATTATTAATTAACTATCGAGTAGGTATTTCTACGTTTATTAAATTTATAAGCCAGAAAGGTTAATGAAATTTGATTTAATGTTCAATAAAGATCAAAGGAAAATTGAAAGGCTTAAAATAACGGAATTCCCACGGACATGAATCAACGCAATTGCAAATTATTATCAGCTAAACTTGGCAAAATTAATTTTATGATCAGTTGTTTCTTTA
The DNA here is from genome assembly GCA_021605095.1 of Caerostris extrusa. Classification (NCBI taxonomy): domain Eukaryota; kingdom Metazoa; phylum Arthropoda; class Arachnida; order Araneae; family Araneidae; genus Caerostris; species Caerostris extrusa. Next base: position 15,878 of record BPLR01000334.1, on the reverse strand, counting down.
ATTAGGTATCATGCTTAAGGAATTTTTAACTTCGATTTTTCATAAACCATTTTTGAAAGGAATAACAAGAGCTAATTGTCATTTATTTAAACAAATTGTCACTTTACAAAAATAAGAGGAATCAAAAATTTATTTATTAATAAGAAAAGAACTTATTCAAAAGAACTTATTATCACAGAAGTATTGGGCAAAATATGGGTCTTTCATATTTTATTGGATCAGTAATTTATAAAAGTAACATTTCGTCCATTTAATTGAGAATCACAATGAATAAAACCTTCAAAAGTGTTTTTATTCACACGTATTGTGACATAAGCGCATTGAACGTAGATTTAATGTTATTTATCACGCATTGTTACGTTATTGTAGTGGAAAAGTGTCTTATTATTTGTTTAAATCCCAAAGCTCCTTTTTCAGTTAAGTCAGGTTATCTCCTTTACGTTTTATATTTTTCTTTATAAAAGTCTAGTAACTTAATATTAAAAGAATTAAATGTTTATAATACTTAACATGATATGATATCTTCCAAATAATAATAATTTATATTTTTCTTTTGAGAAATCTATAAGCAATTAAATGGAACTCCAGAAAGTTGAGAAGGGATTTAGACCTAATCCTTCAGAACCGATGGTTGTCACTCCAAATCCAAGAGAAAGAGATAATGTAAGTATATGTTAATCTAATATAACTTATCAAATATATTTAATGCAAAAATTCACTAATTGTTTTCAAATTCTGTTAAAAAATCTGTAATTGTGTTTCAAATCTATAGAATGAAGACAAATCTATATTGATTCCATCGAAATCTGCATGTGAAGTGTTTCCATCTAAAATCTGTTCATCATATTCCATCTTAAATAATGCATTTGTTCGTCATATTCTGTCTTAAATAATGCATCTGTTCATTATATTTACCATCGACAGGATGACCAAAAATCTGTTCTTCACAAAACTTTAAAAAAATTATGACAATTCCAGAATAGACATTAATAAGACATTAGTCCACCTTAAATAATGCATTTGATTTCGATATGTCTTAATAATGCATCCATCTAAATAATGCGTGTCATTATATTCCATCCATCTTAAATAATGCTGGTAATCATATTCCATCTTAAATAATGCATCTGTTCATCATATTCCATCTGTTAATCATATTCCATCTTAAATAATGTATCTGGTAATCATATTCCATCTTAAATAATGTATCTGATAATCATATTCCATCTTAAATAATGTATCTGGTAATCATATTCCATCTTAAATAATGCATCTGGTTCATCCTATTCCATCTTAAATAATGCACCTGGTAATCATATTCCATCTTAAATAATACGTCTTAAATAATACATCTGGTCATTATATTTCATCTTAAATAATGTATCTGGTTATTATATTCCATCTTAAATAATGCATCTGGTCATTATATTTACCATCTATATTCCATCTTAAAAAATGCGTCTGTTCCTCAGGAAGACCAAAAAACCTGTTGCACAGATTTTTGGCCTTCCTGTAGATGGCAAATATATTGACCAATAATATGAACCCAGTTTCGAGAAATTGCAAACGAAGAGACTATTCGTCTACTGACAAAATGGACGAAGTCAGAAATGAGATATTTCACTCAGCAACAAAGAGTGTGAGAAAGTTGGTAGTGCATATGGGAGTGAATGGAGAATTTGCATCTTCATTCTAATGGTGGTGGTGCCGCTTAAGATTCGACAGTGTTTGGTCAGTGTATGCTGTTGTGCTGCTACTGTCTGTGGTTCATATCATTTATTGACATCAATGGAGTAGAAAACTTGATTATCAGTCTTTTTTTCATTTGGGGGATATATAAATAGTCAAGAATACATGATAACGGAGCACAGAAAATCCACTGGAGTTCGCTGCATTCACTAAAAATTGGCGTGCTATGTCCGCACATCATGCAAACTCAATGCAGACTTTATAAAGGAGATTAAAAAAGAAAGTGTTCGTATATTGAGAAAAAAATTGCCTCAAATTTAGAAAAAAGGAAATCTTGCGCATATTCGAGTAAAAAAGGGTCACACTTTGAACATATAATGTGACGATGTTCATCATCGGAATAATACTTTTTAAATTTGTTTTCGTCTATAATTTGTTTCATTGTAATATTTTTGTAATAAAATATTTTTACTCGACTTTTCGATCCATCACTCAATACGCAGTTTCCTGTCAAAATGATTTTTCTACAACATCTTATTTTCCCTCCAAATCGGGGTTTTTTAATTACTTATCTACAATAAGTTTGATTGAAGGAGTCAGTTAACTAGGATCATAAAAAAAAAAAAAAAAAAAAAAAAAAACTAAATCTAATCTTTATTTTCATTGTTTTTTTTTATCCTAAAGGAAATCTTTATCATATGAACATATGAAATAAAATAAAAACAATATTATCCTTACCCATGGTTATCAATATAAACAATATATTGTTTTCTATCTCATAGCATTTTCATTCACAATGAACAAAACCAGTATTCACAGTGATCAATTTTTAATAATAAAAACCTGAATTGTTCGCTGCATTATAAAGTAATTTTATTTTAATATTTAATGTGGCTAGAAAACTCCCCCTGGGCTTGATGGCCAAGTGACTAGCGATCTGGCGCACGGTGCCATGAATATTTGTAGTGGTTCGTAATCCACTTTAAACCGTAGGTCCCGGTCTCATATCCCTCTAGAGTTCGGCGTAGGGCTGGCAATCCTACCCTATAAAAAGAAAACATCTATTATTTTGAAATTTGCCAAGATGGCCCTTGGTCCACCGTGGGGCTGTTGCGCCAATAAAGAATCTACCAGTAGGCAGACGGCATTGATCCTCCAAGGGACTGTTGCGCCAATGAAGAAGAAGAAGAAAATTCCCCACACATGTTATTAACGTATTCTTTTTTATGAATTGTTCTAATATAACTGATTCATTTTGCGTCGATTTCATACAATCATTGAAGTGGGTCCATGGCCTTCATATTAAATAGTTTGAAATAAAAAGAGAATGAAAAAGACAAATGTGAAAAACAGAATAACAACTGTCATAGTGCGTGTGTTTTGACACGAAACTCCGTTATATCGATAGACTTTTTCCCGAAATGCAAAAGATATTGCATTAAAATTACAAAGATGCTAACTCGATTAGATTTTTTTTTATAGAAATAGAAAAAAAAATCCAGTATTTTTTTATGCTTATTAATAGCGTTAGTAAGGGAAGGTAGGAGGATAATGTAAAAAACTAGCATATGCCAATATTTTCTATTAGCAATTATTACTAACATTACCATACTAATTCACATCTACAGAAGCCCGACTCGTGGCTTAGTGGCACCGTGCGCCATTGGGGAGCATTAAGGCGGGAGGTTCATTCCACTGGCGGCATTAATGTACACACTTTTAAAAAATGCGGAAACTCGATAGTATTTCGGATGTTTAACATCTTGTTTCATTAGTCACAAATGCGGGATATTTCCCCTCTTCTTCAGTGACACTGAGCAAGTCAGGCTTTAACTACGGATGCCCCATCCCAACAGAAGCTGCCCCCTTTTCTCCATCCATGAGACTACACGGGTTCTTGGGCTTGGTCTAGATGTTGCTGTCTATCAAGTGGGATAAAAGAAGAAAAAAACATCCACAGAGATGCACATTTGCAATTTCAAGCAATGCAATAATTTTGCAGTCAAATATTACCAAAAAAAAAGTAGCAATTTTTAAAAATTAGCATGGAAGTTTTCAATTAAAATAGGGTTAATAGTAATAAACATTTTTTCCATAGTCCGAAGTTAACTCAAAATATTTTCTGCAGTGGACTTTGAAAATCTCTGGGAGGTTATACAACTAAACTTTTCTTATTAATTAGAACATTATATTAATATTTCTGTAAATATTATAATCTTTTCTTTATAATCTTTATTTTAATAAAAAAGTAATTTATTATATACATTCATGTCAGATTGGTTAGGTTTAATTAGAAGTTAAATGAAAATAAAGATCATATCATTTTTTTCTTATTTAAGCTCATTGATTGATTCACCTGTGAATCAAACCTTCCAATGCACGAAAGATTCATGGACCATCTGGTTAAGAACCTATGTTAAATATATGTTGTGTCATTTATGATTTTAATCTTTCTTTTAGGTTTCTGATCGATTTACTTTCACCATCCTGAAGTGCTTTACTATAAGCATTTACAAGCCGTTAGTTACCCTGAAACTAGCACTTTTATTGTATTTTCAGGTACGTATAATTGTTTCTCTTTTACTGTATGACTTATCAATGTGCACTTTTTACTTTATTTATCTTTATTCACCTGTCTACAGTAAATAGATCAAAATATAATTTTGTTGGCAGTATTAATAAAAGCAAAATGCTTATAAGGGATATTTTTTTCTAGTTACGAGTATTACTAGTTCTCGTATGTTTCGTCAAACAATTTTTTTTTTTATAAAATGTTTAATAATTAAGAAATTATCTAAATAAGAAAATTAATAGAAAGACAGTTAAAAAATTATTTAAAAATAAGATTAATAAGAATATATTTAAGAAATTATTTAAATAGGAAGATTAAAAAAGATATTTAAGAAATAATTTAAATAAGGTGATTAATAGGAAGATATTCAAGAAATTATTTAAATAAGAAAATTAATAGAAAATATTTAAGAAATTATTTTAGGAGAAAATATGAGATTATTTCTCATAAGCATATTTTTATTTCTTTGATTCTCCAGTAGAATGGTAGATACATAGCTAACTGAGAATTACCCAGGGTTATTTTTATCGAAAATTAACATTTAGATTTATGGAAAAGTGCAAATGTTAGAAAGTACGTATGATCACTAAATAGTAAAAGTATATTGTATAGATATATAGCCAAATCTATTGCCAAGATTGAAAATCTATGCAGACTAGTGATAAATTACGTAAATGAAATAATAATGTATACATTTCTAAAGACAAAAAAATAATACCAATTACAGTAAAGGAATTTTATAATTAACTTTGTTATAATAGTAAAAATTGCGTTATTATTACATAAATCAACCAAATTTTTTTTTTTTTTTTTTTTAGTCTCTACTACTTGCTTATCATAGAGTAACATTACCCCCGTTTATAAGTTTATGGCCCTTTAATTAATGAAAAGTATTTATAAGTTTCAGGGATACCCTGAGTAATGACGTGTTTGCTACAAAAGTCTGACCAATCAATGACGAATAAGTGTTAGGCATTAGATAAAAATGGCCAACTTGATTATTGTAACCAATAATGCGAGATACGCATGAAAATATTTAAATTAATATTAAAAATTAATTCATTGGTATTAAAAATAAAAATAAAATACTAATATCTTATTTGAATTTTCAGCTGGAGCTGCGCTCACGACATTTTACATTGTGTATCTGAAGCAAATCGGTCTCACAATACAAGAGATATTCCTGATGCATTCAGTAATTCCTCTGATTCAGGCAACTTGCACGGCGATCTTTGCTGTTATTTCAGATAAATTCGGAAAAGCTAAGATTCTTTTAATCTTGAATCTGATAATCACTGGAGCATCCATTGCGGTTCTGAACTATGTCCTGTTGTCATTTCCAGAGTGCAATAATCAAAGCGTTGTTTTACACTATGATCCAGAAAATGCTACTTGGATATCTAACGTGTCCTTATGTGAGAAGAACGAGACAGAAATTTACATTGATGCATGTCATACCACATGTTTGAACGAATCATCTAACATCAAGTCAAATGGGGACAGTATAGTATCACAATCAGAAGCTAAAAATTTACCATGTACATCTTCAGTTGCATTTCGTAATCTTCAAGTGAAAAACGAACTGTGCTCCGTTTCATTCAATTCGTCACATATAGAAGACGCATTTCAGTGCAATAACGGATGCAACATATCTTGCACGAAAGCAGACACCATAAAATGTGCTGTTGGTGTTGAAGGCAGAAAAGTTCTTGTTGTCATTTACATTATTATAATAACCATTTTCTTGACGACGTTTGTGAATTCGTATCGTTTTTTTGATATAACAGCAATGATTCTGGTCAAAGAACACCAAGCAGAATACGGCCTAGTGAGGCTCTGGGCTATTCTAGGTGCTTTAATTGGTCCTCCAATGGCAGGATTTGTCGTGGAACTGGCTTCAGTACCAGGAGGCAAAGCTAATTATGCAGCAACTTTTTACCTCTTTTGCGGTAGTTTGTCTTCTAACTGCTGCCATGGTATACAAAGTTGATGTACGCTCATTGGGACATAGTACAGAATTGTGGAAGAAGACAGTAGTTTTTGCAAAATCCATAGACGTCTTGTTCTTCTACATAGTTCTGTTCCTCATGGGCTTATCTTGGGGTTTTCGACATTTCTACAAGAACTGGTTTTTGGCTGAGTTAAATACGTCCGTGGTTTTACTCAGTGTTATTGAAGCTGCCCAGAGTTTATACGGAATACCTTTTTCTGCTGAAATCAGAATGGATCGTTGGAAAGTTGGGAGAGATAAGAGTATTTGTTTTAGCCTTCATTGCTTACGGGATTAGCTTCCTAGGATATTCATTTCTCCAGACAGCTTGGCCAGCGATACTGATTGAAGTGACTTCTGTTGTTAACTATCAGCTATTCTGGTAGCTGTCATAAAATACTGCATTCTTATAACACCAGATAATATTGTGGCTATTGTTAATTCTACTGCAGGGTCCATTCACTTTACAATTGGTAAGTGTGAACTTTATTATAATATGTGAACAAAATATTTATTGAAAAACCACATATCTATGCAATATAAAACTAGACAAATACCGAAAATTTTATTTTAAAACAGTTCTAATATGAAAATACTGTTGACTGTGTATTATAACACTGAAAACAATTATTCATCGCCGAATTCAATATCAGCTCAAGTTTTCATTTGTAGAGATCAATATTTATTATGTTGTCTTTTAAGCTAATTTTGTTACATTGAAACTTAGATATATTTTTAGTAGTGTATTTTATCTCAGTGCTGTTATACCATCTTTATTAGAAATTATTATCATATAATTTTTTTACCTCACTATAACCTAGTAAATAAAAATTTGTTTTACCTTATAAGTAAATTTATAAAAATTTGTACATCTTTACGAAACATATTAAATATGAAAACGATATATATGAAAAACGATTCTATTAAATATGATTGCAGGATATCCTTTAAAAAACTTTTAATGCTAAAAGCGTACAAATAACTCATTATTATATTTTTAATTGTATTTTGAAGTTTTAGAATATTTTAGAAACGTCTTGAACATCACGTTAAAATAAACATTTGTTTTTGACATTATTTGTCATTAAAATCGGATGAAATTTAGAATTTCAGAAATATGTGGTACAGTTTTCATGCATTTAAAAACTAGTAGTTGCTAAAAGTTAGTAGTAACTAATGTAGTATTAAACTTACAGTAATATAGTATATATTAAAAAATAAAAATATATGATGTTTTTTTCTTTTTTGCAAGGTTTACGATTTAATATGACCTCATATAACGTAATTTGGATTTTAAAATAAATATTTAACATAATTTAAGAACTTCAATTATTTGTTAAATTGTTGCAAAGGATGTTTTTATATGAAAATAATTATAATATTAAAACAGTTGTTGTTTACTTGACAATTCAATTCTTTTCTAATATCATTCAAAATTGTAATAGAAATTACACCAAGTTTAAATTTGTAAAATTTATTTTTTGGCCTAACTGTTGGGACATTTGACCCCTTTTACCAATTATTAATTGCTGCATAAAATTTCATTGTACCAATTTCATTTCAGGACGGATAACAGGAGGATTTTTCGGAGGTTTCTTAATGAGCAATTTCAGCAGCATCTGCATTTAGAATTATAGGAATTATAAATTTTGCTTCAGCGATTTTATGTGGAATTTATTGGTATTTCAGAAGAAGACACGGTAATGAAAGGAAACAATAAGTGAGTGAATAAAATTTGTTTGCGTTACATATTAATTTTGTTTACAATAAAACTTTTTGGTGTAGGATAAAAAGAAACATTGTTCGAAATATGCTCTTCAGCTACAAGAAATTAAGAATCGAGTGTTTAGTAAATTCTTTATTTATTTCTTCTTTTTATAGAAGGATTTCACCTCTCTCATATACATACACACCACACATACCCCCCTCCTCCCTTATATATTATATTATATTTTTGAAAGTGTCATATTGCTATACAACATATAAAATTGAGTTAGACCTTAATGTCTCCAATAAGAACTACCATGTCTATTTCTGCACAACTGCAGCTCGCTAGATAGTACAAATGTCGTTTAGATATTATGGATAAAAATACCGTCAACTTAGAGGGAATTAATATATCGCAACACATCAGTATCCAGAGGTCGGATGTAGATTTTTTTGCATTCCATTAAAATCTTGAAATAAGGAAGTCATCTCTGCATTTGAAATATACTTTTAACGACCCTATTGATGTAAAGTGCAATTTTCCTTTCGTAAACCACGCCAGACTGTTAGACCATGCCAGCGGGACGTGAATAAAAGGGTTCCGTGGATTTTGAAATATTTTCATTTACACTAATTAGTTACATTGCTATTTACATTTGCAATTAAAGATAGCTATCATACTTTTGAAAAAAAAAAATTCATTTTCCTTCTTTCAAGAGAGTGTTAGAACACTTAAAAAAAAAAAAAAAAAGTCTGGGCCTATGCTAGAGTTCACAATTTAAAGAAATCTCAATTGTTTGACTCCGTCATGGCGCCATCTACTGACATTATTGCTAATTAGATTCATTGCAATTCCTGAAATTTAAAATATTATCGAAGATGACACCCATTTCATAAATTTTTATCCATTGGGCAAATATGTAGAAAATATGCATATTTTCAATACATGTTCTAAAACAAATACCAAACATTACACAATTACCAATATAAAATATGAGCAGTATATCTTGCAGTATAAATATGGTGCACTGTAAATTTGTTATTTTCTTCTGAAAATGGTAAATATAATTGTCATTGTTCACTATGGCATTTTTAAATTTAGAATTACAAACAGCGATAAAAGTTACCAAAAAACAATTTCTGAAAATTAGAAAACACAAAACTGTTTTTTCTTTAAATAAATAAAGTTCAATTGGTTAAATGTGAAAATTTATGTTATTTTCTTCATATTTTAGATAGAAGACCTAAACGACAGAAGAAAATATTCAAAATGAACATACCTACATCATTCTTGTTCCCGATTTTTGATGAAAACATTTCATTTCTTCATTCGTGAAAAATTAGTTCTGCTAAAAAAAACGAACAGTCGAAAATACTGCCCAGCACAACATAAATATATCATTTTAAATCTTCTGTATTGATTTGAAAGAATGTGGCTAAAATAAATTACGTTTAGAATTAAATTTATGTTATATATATTTTTTTTAAGGTAAATGACCTTGTATGTTACATATGTTTTTATCTTGAAATCATTAATAAATTCATAGTTTATTTATTTTAATGTTTTAATGACTTTACAGTCTTTCAAATTGCTAACTTATCTAAATATTAAAAAAAAAAAAAAAGCTTCTTTCATATGAAAAGAAAATCAAAGTTTTCAACTGAAATATTATAATGAATAGTAAAGTTTTTGGTTTATTATATACTTATATTTCGGCAGATTTACAAATCAAGTCATATAGTGGAACGTTTATTAGTGTAAGAAAAAATTTTTGATATTCCCCATTTTTTATTAAAACCCATCTGTTATTTTTTAGAAAGCAACAAATATTCTTTTGTTATTTTGATAATTTATAAAAAAATTTACTTGCTTCAAAATTAATTAATAAAATTAATTTGGAATATTTTAATTAGAATCATTAATATATATCTTTAAAATGTATAAAATAGTGAATATAAAGTAATACATATATAAAATAATGCATACTGACAAGACAACCTCCCCATAACGACCATGTTTCAAAAGCAAAATTTTCATTAGTTTTTAAAGTTCCACTGTATTAAGAATATTGTTGGAATTTGAGATAATTCTTACAAAAAATTCTAAATAGTTTTCATGTTCAAAAATAGTTTCAATTATTCAAACAGTTTTCATTTGCTGTGAAGATGTAGGTGCTCTAATAAAAAAAGATTATTTTTAGAATGCAAACGAAACAAAAATTAATAAATTAATTCCACAAAATAGTTTTTTATGTTCTTACGTCACAAAAAAGGACGTATGCGCAATTATATGTCAAACATATATAAGCATAATTGCCATTGGGGAAAAATTAATCATTTCTACAAAATAACAAAAAATAAACAAATAATTAAAATAAAAATTAAATTAAATTATTCTTAGTTAATTAAATAAATTAACTAAGAATTTGTTCATTGTTATTTTAGTTGAAAAATATCCGTTGCTGAATATCGTTTGTCAAAAGAAGAAAACTTTCATTAAATAAATTAATAATAAATTTGTGCCTTTCTTTGTTAGAAAATATAAAACATAGATATGAAAACTAAATATGTAGGTGTGTAGGTTTATATTTGTAATTAGAATTATTGCAATTAAAAACAAGTAATATAAAACACATTTTTTAAAATCAATTCCTTCTTTCTTTTCACTATATCGCAGAAAGGCCTTTATAAATAATTTTCATTCATTTTTTAAGTTTATCTGGCGCCATCTATTGGTAGATATATGCAACTAAGTGTAAAAACTAAAATGAATTAATTAAATTTAATTACTGAATTAATTTTGAAAAGCTGCATAAAGTGTCATCCACACTACAAGTTAAAAAAAAATGTATTTGAACTTGAGTGGATGAATAAGAAAATATTTATGAACGATTGAAAATTTGAACAAGATATATCTAGGGAGAGTGTGAGCTAATAGAAGGAATTGGAAAAAAAAAAAAAAAAAAAAAAAAAAAACAGCAATCTCGAATTACAGCAAAATAATAAAAAGCAAAATAATAAAAGAAAATATAATAAAAGCAAATACATACGATAAAAATAATAAAAAAGCAAATATATTAGGCTATATTTCAAATTTAATTAAAAACTTTTTGATCATTTAAAATTAAAAATATAGAATACGTTAACAAGAATACTCAAACACGATCGTTTCAAATTTTAAAACGTAAAAAATTAAGAATAATAATATCCAGAAAAATAAGCTAAATTAAAAACAGACGATTTTTTATATTATTGCCAATTTGTAGTTACATTATTTTAAAAATTGAACAATATGTATTAAATGAATAATAAAAATATTTGATAATAAAATAAAAATAATTAATAATTAAATGAATAAATTAAAAATCAGACGATTTCTTATATTATTTCCAATTTGTAGTTACATTATTTTAAAAATTGAATGACATAAATTAAATGCATAATAAAAATATTTGATAATAAAATAATAATAATTAATAATTAAATGAATAAAAATAATTAATAATTGAATGAATAAAATAATCAATAATCATTAATTAATTAATTAGTTATGAGAAAAATAGATTATTAACTAATTATTAATTAATTAATGATGAGCAAATGAGAAGAAAGAGCAGCGTGAATATATGTATATTTCTCCCATATAAAACTAAAATTAATTTATTAAATTTAATTGCTGAATTAATATTTGAAAAAAACTGTATTAACCTCAGTGTCATCCTCTACAAATTAAAAAAAAATGTATTTGAACATGAGTGGACGAATAAAAGAGTATTTTATGAACGATTGAAAATTTGAACAAGATATATATAGGGAGAGTGTGAGCTAATAGAAAGAATTTAAAAAAAAACAAATTCATAACGATTTACTGAACATTTTCTCAACAATAAAACAAAGAACTCTTACGTCAACTCTGATGGTTTTATACTGAATAATAGCCTTTCCTTGTGTATAATGTAACATTGAGCAACAAATAACTATTTTTAAAAATAATTATCATTATAAAAATTAAGTGAGACGAATTTATTACATTTTAAAATTTCAATGAATCAACACTCAGTTCAATTAAAAAAAAAAAAAAAAAATTCTGCCTAATTCATCATCAATGTTCGATGCTATGTATAAAAATTGTTTTTTTTTTGTAACATATTTAATCTTTATTTAATAAAGCATAATGGTGAACTAAATAATTTTGTTTCATTAAAATAACTCGACTTTGAAGAGGTTAAGTTAAATTTAAATAACGAAATTCCTTCGTTAAAAAATTTTTTTTTGTCTATATGCATGCATAAAATTAAATATATTTCATACCATTTCATTATATATTTCATACCATTTCATTATATATTTCATACCATTTCATTATATATTTCATACCATTTCATTATATATTTCATATTTTTTTTATATATTTCATATATAAATGTGAATAACTAAGAACTATTCAAGGTAAATGAAAAAAAAAAAAAAAGGTATTTATAACGAACGAATATATTGACGACTTACGTATATTTTCCCGAAAGAATTTTTTTTCCTAACCAGCGATTTTTCTTCTAGATATGACCTCCCATTTCTGTTAATATATGACAGGCATCTTTATCCGTCGTATAACGCAATCAAATGAATGAATTTCCACTTTCCGCGCATGTTTGCGTAAAGCAGTTGGTTTAGGAAATCAGAAGAAATTTAAAATCTGATAGTCAGCGACTGACTGTTGGAATTTCAGGTGCAGGTAACTGCTGTTTCGTATTTCTTATTCTAACTAAACGTATTTGTTTTGTGTGTTTTTTTAATTGTTACGAAACAAATGTTAATACAGTAACATTAAAACATTTAATATTCTAATCTTCGTATAGTTAGTTCTATATTGTAAAAAAAATAAATAATCAAATGTTCCTTAATGATCAAATTATTCTAATCCTGATGAATAATAACTGCTAGAAATATTCTTATGAATAAATACAATGTTTAATGTATAAATTAAATATTTATGTGTATAGATTTGAATGTGTTAATATTTTTTTAACTTCAAACATTACACATTAAAAAAATACAATTTGTTTTGGAATCTCTATTGTATCCCGTGCATAAAAATTGAAAAAAAAAAAAAAAATCTAACTTATTATACTCAATTCTCATTTTTATAAGAAAAACTATTTTAATTAAATAAATACTGTAGAATTATTATTCTTAATTTTCATTTTTATAAGAAAAATATTTTTAATTAAATTTTATAATAAAATTTAATGCTTTATAAGAATGTCAATGTTTAATTGTAAATGATGGAAAGACTAAAATGAATATTTGAAATGATTGGAATGAATAAATGAATGTTTAATTGAAAATTGATGAATTAGAAAATGTAAAATGGGATTAAATAGTAGATTGAACACTTTTCTTTTAGATTTAAAAAAGTCTCTAATTTTTCCTAAAAGGAAATTATGCTGCTTATTAAAAATCGGTCTTAAGAAAGTATATTGTCAATGAGATATTAAATTTTCTTTGCAATTATATATCTATAATGTAATATACAATTTAAAAACATGAGAAGCAAATTTTTAAGTCAATTAATTGTTTTTTTTTTTTTCCTTTTTAAATTTTTTTTAAACTCATCAAAAGTGATTAAAAAATTGTCGTTTTGCGAGTAAATGTCATATTGTTATGTCCATTCATATTCTTTTTCCGTAGCATTATTGTTCAACGATTATTGGACGTATATTTTTCCCATTATTGTGCTTAAAAAATGATTATTTTAATTCAATTAAATCTCATCAAGAGGTAAAGGCCCAGAAGAAAAAACAAATTTTTTTCATTATATTTTAATTCATTTCATACCTACAGTAAACTCGTGCAAATAATAATAATAATAATATTAATAAAATAATAATATAAAAATAATAATATATATAAAAAAAATATCTACAGCTGTGCTTTCGCAATCGGTTACGAATGAAAAGGTTTTGTTCTTTAAAAGAGATATGTTTTTTCACAAATGCAACTAGTTTTTTATTCGTTGATTTTGATGACATCTTGAAGATTTTTTTTACTTCCATTGCATTATGAAAGTAATACTGTTTAATATATAATAGTTAAAAAAACCAATGTTATGACTCTAATTAGAATAGTGTCAGTAATCATGTATGTGTACGACGAGTGCTTTATTTTAATTACTGAGCGCTTTTAAAGCAAATAGTTTAATATTTCTATTTTTTACCCCTTTAATCTAACTTAAATTTAAAACAACAGATGTGATTTATTTTTAAATGTTTGATCCGAGGTCATTCGTTAGTAGATAAGTAATTGATTCATTCAACATTCATTCAACATCATCATTATGGTGCATAAGTTGTCATGAGTTTATTTCTTTTTATATTTAAAACCAAATATAAAAAAAATGCACTTATTGTTTAGGTAGTCTATAAAATTCTATAGATTTGTGCAGAAAAGACATTATGTGATCTTATTTTTTATTAGAGAATCATTTGCAACATTCTACCGTACTGCACTCACATTTATTTGCAAATAGTGAGTCTTAAAAACACTTAGCACTTATCTAAGAGCCTCAGCACTTCAGTCTATAACGCTCTATAGATTTTTACAGAAAATACATTATGTGATTTTATTTTTTTTATTAGAGAATCATTTGTAATATTCTACCGTACTGCACTCACATTTTGCTAACACAATTTTGTGTAAACATCCCTCAAAGATGATAACTGGGGACTGGATACTCAGGCACTTTCCAACCTTAATGGAAGAACTTTATGGCTTACAAATTTATTGCGCTTTTTGCGGCACAGACTTTTGCTTTCAATCTATTTGCTGCGTCGCTACTCGCTATTTGAAAAGTTCATTACAATCGGCGAATTTATAATTTTAATAACGCTTTGTCCTCGTACTAATGAAAATAGAAAACATAATAAATATTAAAAAAATATCCACTACTGGAAAATTATTTTTTATTATATTATTGTTCTATTTAATATTATATTTATTTCCACATCTGTGTATTTATGCAGTTAAGAAACTATTAAGTATAAATTCGAATGGCTAAAAACGAAGAAAAATTGTATAAATAATAAAAAAAAAAATTCTATTATTTTCATATTTTTTCTTCTTACTGTAAAAATAATTCTAATTTATGTATTTGATGGATAAAATAAATCCAGCACAGAATATATTTCAAGTTTTTAAATTGACAAATTTTACAAACAAAATTGATATAGCCATAATCTGCAAATTATAATTCTTGTTATTTTTGATTAGTATCTTAATTGGTATCATCAAACAATCCTTTATCAATTTTTACCCCGAAAATATATAAAACAATTCACAAAAAAAAAAATAATAATAATAAATAAATAAAATAAAAATAAAAAAAATAAAAAACATGGCAATTATATCAAATAAATAAATTAAATTTTGATTTATACATTTATTTCTTTCTATTTAAATACATTATCTCGACCAATTAGTTAAAGTCTGTTTTGAAATAAATATGTTGTTCAATAAATAAAAGAAACAATTATAAATGTGATTGAGTGGCACCAAATATTCCAGTTCTAGAAGGATATAACAATAAAAATGGTCACGTGCAATAATTATACGTCATTTTTCCTTTTCCTTTATGTTTACGTTTTCAGCTGAATAGCATGTTTATAAAACACATCGTGATTTTCTTTCTTAAGAACCTTGTTCTAAACGCTATTTTTAAAAGAAATTCTTTTCTAAATATATTTTTTTCATAATCAGAAACATTTACTTATTATGTATTTTTTATAAATTATTATGAAATATACAGTGGTTAAAATATATTAAAATGTTAAAATTTATAAAAAATGAATGTAATAAATGCATAAAAAGAATTTATTAACTTCAATATTTTTGAATTCATCCAGATGACCTGAAAGCAATACGTAA